>APFE030657323.1:134285-171848 GCA_000404065.3 Pinus taeda
GCCAAGGAAGAAAAACCTCCTTCACTTTTTACACAGGTGTCATGGTTTGAGAGAAATGTCAAAAATACCGGCGAGAACGAAGGTGCTCCAAGGACGGTTGGCCAAAACACAAAAACGAAAGAAAACGCCCGATCCACTCCAAATTTTGGCCAAAGCCTCTTTGACTGAGCATGGTACTTGATTGGGGACTCCCAACCCAAATTTCAAGAAATTTGGAGAAAATTTTGTCATTTGTGAATTTTTGTGCAATTTACAGGTTTTGGCCATGAAGCGTCGCGTCCAAGCGCGACATTTTGAAGGACTGCTCGGAATTTTGAAAACTTGGCATTTTTGGAAAGGGCATGCAAAAGAAAAATTACCAATACTCAGGAGAAGCCTAATTTTGAGATTTGAGCCTCCAAAAGCTCAAAATACATCAAAAAAATGACTTTCTGCCCACTTTTTGAGTTGCAGAAAGTGACCTTGGGAGAAATGGTTTTTGAGGGGGCAAAACAACTCCAAATTCAGAAATTCCACTTGGGATGGAAAGTAGACAGACCAAGATTTCCAATGAGCCATCTTGTACCTGATTTGGACCAGTGGAACCCACTCAAAAGTTGCAGCAAAGGGGCACGACCATTTGCACAGGGGGCGCGGCAGTGAGAGCTAGCTTTGCCAGAATTGACCTTTTTTGTCAAAAAACTCTGTTTTGACTATGGTTGACCATTTTTACTTGTAGATGATGGATAAATGTAATATTTTCATGGCACTTTGATAGATTTTATCTCTCTTTACCCTTATAGAAGCTTCCTTGATGTAAAAAGTGAATAATTAATGCATGAATCAGTTAGCTAAGTAATAGAGGCAAGTGGTTGAGCTGGCCTATTATTTAGTGCTTAGTTTGGAATTAGTTCAAACTGCTCCTAGAAGGATGAGCTCGACCCCTAGAGGCAAGGGAAGAGGTTAGCTTGCCTATATTATGTGTTTTCTTAGTCATTTTGAGAGTTGGAAGGTTGGACTCTTGAGGGAGAAAGTTTTCATTGTATATTGTACATCTATCTTTGCAATTTAAAGAGGAAGAAGGCCAGGGTTTTGCAGACATCCTTGTGGATTCTTGTGGATTGTAGTGTTGATGGTGTGTTCTCTACATGTTCTTGTAAGTTTGTTTATGTATTCTACATCTCTCTTTTGCTTCTATTTGCACAGATGAAGTGGTAAAGTTTGAATACATGCTTTGACATGCTCAGCTTTTTAGTTTGTTCAAAATTTATGTTTTCTGCTATCTAGAGAGGATTCAAATGGTTGTTTGCCCTCTTTAGCTCCTTCCCTATCATCCCTGATCATCCATCTCAGATTAAGGCATCAGCACTCACTCCTACCTTGCCCCAAAGATCCCCCTGCAAAAACTGTGCTCAATCCCCGCACCCTGAATTGCACTCCCTCCAATTGCCACCAAAAACCCAAAAATCTTTAAATCAACCCCCCTTATCAATTTACTAGCCTAATATCTTTGATCCTAATTGGTCAGCTTATCATATTGAAAGATCTACCGAATCTGACCCGAGAGAGCCTTCTCATACCTCGTAGGGCTAGCTACGAGGTGAAATGGTTTGATGTAGCCTTGAGAGTTTGTCTATCTCAGCCTAGGTGAATTCCAAGCGCTAACAGACTGGTAAGAAACCATCTATCTCACATCTGAGGGTATTTGCATGTGATGCATATGTACATGTTCCAAAGGAGAAAAGAACAACGTTGGATAGTAAATCTGAAAGGTGCATATTTATTGGGTATAAGGATGATTTAAAAGTTTTTAAGCTTTGGAACCCAAAAATAAGGAAATTTGTGTACAACTGAGTTGTGGCGTTTAGAGAGGTGAAAGATATTATTAAACATGAAGTCCTACCAAAGGAACCTGAAAAGATATAGTTTGAGCTAAAGGAGAAAGAATTAGACTCTACATGAGAAGAGGAATCAAAAGATGAAGAGCCACAAACTCCAATTGTGAAAAGATCAGTTTGAGAAAGAAGGTAGCCATAAAGGTATAGTCCATATGCTTTATGTTCAAATTTTTCTTTATCTATTATTGATGAGGATCCCAGAACTGTGAGGGAAGTCGTAGATTCTAACGATGGAAAACTCTAGAAAGAGGCCATGGTTGATGCAATGGCATCTTTGCACAAAAATGAGGCTTGGGATCTGGTGGAGTTTTCGGCTAGAAGGAAACCCATTGGCAGCAGATGGGTGTTTAAGAAGAAGATGAATTCAGAAGGCAAGGTGGAGAAATACAAATCTCGGTTGGTAGAAAAAGGTTATTTCCAGGTGTCAGGAATTGATTTTGGTGGTATTTTTTCTCCTGTTGCCAAGGTAACTTCTATTAAATTACTTTTATCTATTGTTGTTGCTTTTGATTTTGAGGTAAAACAGATGGATGTGAAGACAAGATTTCTTCATGGGGATTTAGAAGAAGAGATCTACATGAAGCAACCTGAAGGCTTTGTGGTGAAGGGTAAAAAAGAACTGGTATGCAAGTTAAATAAGTCTTTGTATGGGTTTAAACAATCACCAAGCATGTGGTATCATAAATTTGATACACTTATACGGGGACTTGGCTTCACTAGAAGAAAAGCAGATCATTGTGTATATTTTAAATTAATTGGTGACCATGTTATTTATCTGGTCTTGTATGTAGATGATATGTTGTTGGTTGGAAATGACAAAGAAATTATCCAGGATTTGAAGACCCAATTTTCCTCCAAATTCGACATGAAAGATCTTGGTGCTGCAAACTATATTTTGGGCATGGAAATTAGACGAGATCAAGCAAAGAGGAAGCTCTAGTTAAACCAAGAGGAAGTATATTGAGACAATACTGCAGAGGTATAATATGTTGGATAGTAAATCGATGAAGGTTCCTATTCTTGTAGGTGTAAAGCTATCTGCTGAATAGTCTCAAGACACAAGAAGAGGAAGAGGACATGTCTCGTGTTCGATATGCAAGTGCAGTCAGTAGCCTGATGTATGAAATGGTTTTTGCTAGACCAAACATTGGACATGCAATGGGAGTATTGAGCACGCTTATGTCAAAACTAGGGAAGGAGCATTGGAAAACAGTGAAGCGAGTTTTCAGGTATTTGCGTGGCACTAGTGATTATGGTTCGTGCTACTTAAGGAAGACAAGGATTGGACAGAGTTTTGGACATCCGTTTCTTTGTTGATGTAGATTGGGTTGGAGATATGGATCAGAGAAGATCTACAATTGGGTATGTGTTTAACCTATTTGGAGGTGTAGTCAATTGGATGAGTAAGAGATAGTCCATAGTGGCAATTTCAACTACATAGGTAGAATACATGGAAGCCACTCATGCAAGAAAGGAAGCAGTTTGGTTGCAGAGATGTTGTTCAAGTATGGGATTAGTACAATGAGCTACAAGGATAGACTGTGAGAGGAAAAGTGCAATTTTCTTGGCAAATAACCCTACTTATCATTCAAAGACAAAGCACATTGATATTCAGTATCACTTTGTGAGGGATATGGCTGAGGATGAAAAGGTGTTGCTGGTAAAGGTGGACATTTTGAAGAATACTGCAGATGCATTGACAAAGTCTGTGAGCACTGAGAAGTTCTCTTGGTGTAGAGAAATAATCTAGACCAATGACTAAGCTATCTTGTGGAATGAAAACAACAAGTGGGAGAACATTGGGTGTGTGTTATATCCTTTCCACGACTACCCCACACATGGGGGGATCATTGGGGGGCTAGCAGAACTCCATGTACGTTGCGTCGGGCACAACAGGGGGGTCACAGGGGGGGCAGTAGCACTCCATGTACATTGTGTCAGGCACAGCAAGGGTGTCACAGGGGGGAAGTAGTATTCCATGTATGTTGCATCAAGCATAGCAAGGGGGTCACAAGGGGGCAACAACACCCCCTATCGAGGGGTTTGCAGGGAGGTGGTAGCCACCTTGCACGGGGTTCGGAGCAGCATCCCGAGAAAAATATTTTTGGACCCTATATCAGGTGGGAAGACCTACCTATGGTTTTGGGCATAGGTTTTGCACATGGTTTTGGGTATGATGGTTTTCTGTCCAGGTATTTTATAGATCCATTTAAAGGAACAACGATTATGTTATAACCTAGGGTTTATGGATTAGGGTTTATGGATGCTTCGACATGTATATATATGTATTGTAACATTGAAAGCAATATAATGAAAAGTCAATCTAGTAGTCTCAGTTTTGGGATCTAGGGGAAAATCTTTGTGTATATTTTTTATGTTTTATTCTCTCGCAATTGTTTATTTTTTGTTTATTAGAATTCGTATGCAAGTGATTTTTGTATGGGGTTAAAACCTACACTTCTTGAGTGTTGCAATGTGAGAATTTTTACTTCTGATAATCTCCTCTGCAACTTTCATATTGTTGGGATCATATCCTAGTTTGATTACAAGATCCTCTAAAGACTTAATTTTTGTGTCTTTAGCTAGAAAAGAGACTGTCTCTAATTTGAGCTGAGATTGGATGTTATTTATAGAAGCTTGCAGCCTAGAAGATGACATTGTTGAAGTTGTCAAAGTGGAGTACAACATCTCCCTTGTTTTCTTATGCAGGTTTATTTGATCAATTGGATGAATTTGATCAGTATTGAAGGAAAAAATTGATTTTTTATAATTTTCATGAGTCTTTTGGAAAGGGACTTAAGCATGTAGGAAGGTTATCTACATCTTCCCTTTTTTGGTGTCAAAGGCAAAGAGTATCCTATGCTGTGAAGAAGCTGTATGGTTCCAAAACTATGTATATGTTAATACTTTTAGCTGTTCATTTTTCTTCTTGATCTCTCTGTACTTAGAAATTATGTTTGGTTCAGCTTGGTCATGAACCAATTCCCCTTACTGAAAGGTGTCTAATCTCTCCTAGGAGGTCGAAGAGGATGGAGATCCTATAAAAATGTCTTCATCCCTCCTTGAAGCATGAGGTCTTGTCAAAATAATGGTGGACTATGTATTATCTTCTTGAAAGATTTTTTTCTGTTGGATTAGTCCTTTGCCTTTTCTTAGAGATTTGAAAGTCTTTCTTTGGAATTTTTGTGATTGTAGGGGAAGATTCTTCCCTTGGTTTCTTGTCTAGCTTCTTTTGTGGTGTAGGAGTTTGTGTTGTAGTGGAGCTTATATGATCTTCTACCTCCTGCAAAGTGTTTTCCAACCATTGATCTTGGTTCATGTATTTCTCAATTTTTGGCCTGGGAGTGTGAATGTATGGAGTAGCATTATGTTCTACTCTTAGCTTTGAAATCATTCCCAAGGGGTCATATGACTAGGTGAAGATGAGTTTGAAATTCATTTTCTTTAGGAGGATGTCGGCTTCTTTGGTTGTTGCTTTGGAATTGCAAATGAAAGGGTCGACCTTTGTTTTAATCTTAAACTATGATTTTCTCTTTGTTGTTACAAAATGGAGATCATCCATATGAATCATCTGTTTGATATACTATAATCATAAAATTATCATTGGGACAAACTTTGGCAACTTGTAAGGTTGCAATTCACACCCAGAGACCCTGATTTCTGTGTATTTCTACTACAAGTACCAGTCACTTGTTTTGGTCTGATCACTAAGGTGTAAAATCCTTCTTATTTCAAGACCTATTCTAGGTTCAACTTCACTATTCAATGGGAAATAAACTGTATGTAAAAATTGTTCAACATAGTCACTAAAAGTAAATTCATTGGAATGTTTCCTCACCAAGGAGGTCCAATGAATTACAGATCGGGCATTTCCTTGTTCATCCATTCTTTATAATGGAAACTGAAATCTATCTACCTGATGGTATAAAAACAAATAAACCAGAACTGATGCATATTTAAAGGTTCCCTCTGTAGAAAATTTCAAGAACTGCTTATGAATTGCATCTGCTAGGAACTGACTGTAATTGAAGATGGAGCGTTTTTCACTTGTTGTAAAGACTGATAAAAAACTAATGATGGCCTCATCAAACCATTAATCGGACTGGTAGCCAAGCATGAAACAATTGATATAATCTGTTTGGTCATCTTTGGAAACATAGAGGATGAATAGGGGGATTTTTCTTGGGTAATTAGGCATCCTTAAGGAGAAATGTTCCAAAAATCTTTGATTTGTGAGGGAAAGTGAGGTTCTTGTAGAGTTCCATGACGGAATATACTGTAAAAGGTTTCAGAGGTACACAGTTTTGAATTGGAGCATTTGGGAGGTGGATTCAGAGGTGATTGTGAAAAAGATGTCCTTATTTTGGGCCACAATTGCCCTTTGACTGGGAATATATCGAAATTGGCACCATGATATAGACTAAGAGTAGTGGTAGGTCTGAGGGAAAATGAATTGGGGTAGGGAGGAATCCCATAGGCCCAATTCATCATTGAGGTCCATGAATTTATGCTATAACCAGAAATGGAGTTCATAAAGGTTGAACTCACAATTGGTTTCACTTATTTTGTACTCTTGGTCTACTAGGGGTTGATGATCCAGATCAATGACAGGGGAAAGGAGGGGGTTCTCTTCTATAACCTTAGTTTTCCCTTTAGGAGCCAAACTGGACAGAAAATAACTATGAATTTAGAGTTTACCCGGGAAAAGTTGGATGAAGACTGGTCATTGGGCGTATAAAGGTTATGCATTTGTGGATTGGTTACAGTGACAAGTTAGTTTGATGACTGGTCACTATAGTAGACTCTATCTACTGGTTGGGTACTTGGAACAATTTCTAGTTACAAATGTCTCAAAACAGTGAAAGGAGGGTGAATGAAAGGACTTTGGCTTGTTTTATAAGATAAAATCATATTATCATTAGGATTGGACCGTTAAACAGGAGAAGGTCCATTTTAACGGAAACGGCTATATAACGGATACAGGACAATGCCAAGTATTGGAATGGGAGTGGATCGACGGAGGGATATGACTGTGATGGGAGAGGAGCGAAGTGGGAGTTCCATGTGGGAGAATTGCATTGAAGCGGAGTGTGGACCAGGATGCACCATATGGCGGAATAGAAGTGGAACGAGAGCGTGGGGTGAGTCAACGGTCATAAGGTGGGAATGGGAAATCAAATTTTAGAGGGGGGGATGGTATATGGTTTCAGGCAAGGGGGAGGGGTCCAAAATGAGTGTGGAAGAGACACATAGCAAAGGTGGTGAGCAGGGGAAACCACTTTTCAGAACACCCCCCCACACCCCCCCTTGGTTAATCATCGGAGGGGTAGGGGGGTCTAAACTCCTCACCCACAATTGATCTGTGCGGGTGACATCTTCTATCATTGATTGTTACGCCAACTTTATTTACAAAACGACAAACATGTTGTATCAAACCAAACTTTATTCAATAACTATAGAAAATCGTGATTTATAAAATGTGATAATTTATTATATTAACTTTATCTTATTCTAATTTAACCACGATTACGCAGTGTGGTTAATTAATCAAACCTAAACTAAACTAATTAAAACTAATCCGATCACAATTAAACTGTGTGGTCAAACAATTTATATTCTAACTAAACTACCTTTATTCAACAAGTCTAATCACACTTAAACAATGTGATTAAACCATTAAACCTATCTTGTTCTAACTCCAATGTGGAATTTTAACTAGCTACACACTATTTAAATTTATAAAGGCATTTCTCATGCATCTTTTTTCATTTTTGAAATGCAGTGGCATTTAGACTTGCTCACTTATTTGGGGTATTTTTCATTTTTTCATATTTTTTCATATTTTCATTTTTCACACATTTTTTTATATCCCCTTTTTTTTCTTTTTTCTTTTTTCTTTTTTCTTTTTTCTTGGAAATAATTTGCAGAATGAAACATTATTTACAATAATCAAAATCATGAAAATTCATAGATAATCAACTTATTATCTTATAAATTATAGGACCCTAATAGTGGCTCCAATGGGGATGGCATCCTCCTTATGAGGTGTCAAGGACATTGTAGATCAGTAGCCTTTATCCATTGGGAATGTTGTCCTTACCTGTAACTGAACTGATTACCTGCTATTATTCTTAAATATGGGTAACAAATCGCCGGAAGCTTAGGGCCTTCTCTCTAGGCTTCAACTCTTGATATGAGCCACCCTCACTCTTGTAGTAGAATAGTAAAATTATATTTACAATTCTAAATGAATCTGATATATTCTAGAAGAAAGTAATGTTTGAGTAGTTTTCCATTGACAGGTCCACCTGGTAGTCCTTCTCCAGCCAATTCCATTAACAAAAATGCATTGTTACCTCTGAAATTCTCACATTTATATGGCCCTTTCCACAAACTGTTGAATTTACCATGCTTACCTTTGTATTCATTCCTTGAATCCCATTTTAACACAAGATCATATATTTGGACTTCATCTTCTATTGTTCTTCTATCGTGGATCTTCTTGATTTTATTCTGAATGAGTTAAGTTTTTTTGTAGACCTCCTCCGTGGATTGCTGCAAATGTATGCTCTAATTAATCCTTCTTTGCAATTCATTTGTTTCTACTTGTGCTTCCTGCAATAATTTTAGCACAGGGATTCCCATGGAAGTAAGAAAGCTTTCATCTACTCCATATACTAATTGAAATGGAGACATCCCCATTGATTTCTTTGTGCTAATTCTATCAGCCCACAGGGCATTAATCAACTTCTTACGCCATGACTTTTTATTTTCCTGCAATAGTTTCTTGGTGATCTTGACTAGACTCTTGTTAGAAGACTCAGCTAACCCATTCCATTGTGGATAATAGGTATTAGAGTGCCCTAATTTTATGTGGTATTTGTTGCAAAAATCAACCATTTTCTTTGATTTAAAGGCAGCAACATTGTCAGTGATAATATTATGTAGAAATCCAAACCTAGACAGAATGTTACCTTCTAAAAATTGAATGATTATAGTGTATGTGGCCTGTCTAGTTGGAATAGCCTCAATCCACTTAGTAAAGTAGTAAGTGTCTATCAAGATCCATCTATGTTGACCGAAGGAGCTTGGATGGATTTCACCAATGAAATCCAGACACCACTATTGAAAAGGAAGCTCAACTGAAATGGGTTTCAATGGTAAAGGAAAAAGCTTTCTCTTTCCTTCAAAAATTTGTCACTGGTGGCAAGTGGTGACTTTCTTATGCACATCTACAAACAAGGTAGGCAAGTAAAAACTAGCCCTCAGAATTTTGTTGGTTGTGGTCTTCCAATACAAATGGTCTCCACAATCTCCTTGATGAAACTCTTCCATGACCCTGTCTGCTTCATCCTTCAATAAACAGTTTAACAAAATACCCCCAGCATCTTTCCAATACATATTCTGACCTAAAATGAAAAAGTTCATAGTTTTTAACTTAAGAAATCTAGCTTTAGTTTTTGTTAAACCAAGAGGTGCTTGTAAATTCTATAAAACAAAGATGATGTTTGCATACCATGGAGAGGTAGAAAAGGCCTATGATACCTATGGAGTCACCATCTCTACCTGTTCATCAAGTGCAACTATAAAATTAATATCTAGTGCATGAAAATTAGACTCAACCATTAGCTTAGCCAATCCCTTACCTTTGATGAGCTTGGTAGGTCTTATCTCAATTTCATATTCTAGGATGACTGCAATCCATTTTTCTCTCCTACCATCTGGGTCAGTATGTGTCAGAATATCCTTTACCACAACACTTGGGACAAATGCAATGATATGAGAATGTAGGATGTATTCTCTTAAGTATTTTAATGCTTTCACCAAAGAAAAGGTATGTTTCTCCATGATGTTATACTTTAATGAGGCATCCCTTAAAGCTCTTCTGAAAAAAGATATGGTTTGTTCATGTCCTTCACCATTTTTCTGCAACAAAACAGTTGCAATAGTATGCTTAGATGCAAAAGAAAAAATCACAAAATCCTTTGTAAAGTCAAGGCTTATCAAAACAGGAATAGTAGTTAAAGCTAACTTTACTGCACTAAAAAAATTATTGGCCTCAATATTCCATTTTATTTCAATATATTTCTTTAGCATGTTTGTAATGGCTCTTAAGATTTCGGTCAAGTTCGGAATAAATATTCTAAGGAAATTTATCCTACCAATGAAGGATTGAACTTCTTTCTTGTTTTTGGGAGGGTCAATTTTCAATATGGCTTCAACTCTGTTAAGATCTATTCTGATACATTTTTTTGAAATGATATGACCTAGAAGTTTTCCCTCCTCTAAACCAAAAAGAGTTTTCTTATGGTTTAAGGAGATACCATATTTTCTGCATTTTTCAAAAACTTTTCTTAGGTGTAGAAAATGTTCTTCATCTATCATTGAAAACACAGTGATATCATCTAGGTAGATTACAATGAACCTATCTATTTCATAAGCAAATCAAATGTCCATTTCTCTTTGGAAAGTGGCCCAAACATTCATAAGGCCAAAGAGAATTTTTACATACATAAAAGTCCCCCAAGGTGTAATAAATGTTGTTTTTTGTTGATCATCAAGATGAACTAGAACTTGATTGTATCCTAAGAAACTATCCAGCAAAGAGATTATGTTGGAACCAACTACCTTTTGTAGGATGTGATCCATTTTGGGCAGAGGGTAGTTTTTCTTAAGAGAAACCTTTTTCAGATTCCTAAAATCTACACATAACCTAATTTCACTTGTTTTCTTTCTAGTAGGTACTAGATTAGAGACCCATTTCGAAAATCTAAGGGGTACAATGGTCTTTTCATCAAAAAAAAAAAATTGACTTATTTTTCTATCAAAGGTAATAACACTAGATTCACTCTCCTCAATTTCTGTTTGAAGGGCTTTTGATCTTCTCTGATGGGAACGATGTGTTGTGTGATGCTAGTATCATATGATTTTAAATCTCCATAGCTCCAAGAAAACACATCAAATAATTCCTTAAATAGCTCAATGTATTTTTATTTTTCTTTTGGATAGTTTCACAATTTTAGGATTCTCTACATTTCCTATGTTACGGTCCTCTACCTTGGCTCCTACTTGTTCTATTTTTGGCTTTTTAGCTACATCATTGAAGTCAAAAATCTCTTCCAATGGTACCAATCCTCTTGGAAACACAGTGTCTTTTAGTTGGAGAACCTCAAGTTTTTCTTGATTGTTATCAACTTCATTTAACACTATTTATTTTGTATTTTCATCTACATCATTATCTATATCAATATTTATAGGCTCAAAATCATCCTTTAATTGTAAAAAAATCTCTACTTGTTTGTCACTTCCAAATACTTTCCAATATCTTACATTATCTAGGACAGTTGGTCTGTGTTTTATCTCAAACCTCATATTTTCTATTAGGATGGAATGGAACCTTACAAGTATTAGCTGAAGTAGCTAAATCATTTGCAAAAATATTTTGACCTCTAGAAATAAGAGACAATTCATATTCAGGGAAACATTGAAGAAAATTTAAAACTACATTTATATAGGCTCTTAATCTAGGGTGCTTGGATGAATACCCACCTTTAATCTGGTTAATAATGAGTTCTAAATATTCTTCCACATAAATTATTTTTGCCCCTAACCTCTTTAAAAGTTGCAGTCCTAAGATTAATGCTTCATATTCAACTATATTGTTTTTACATTGAAATTTTAGTTTGTAAGATTGTCCTTTAGCTATCCCTATTTGTAAGTTTAGAATCCAGGCACCTGCCCCTCCTCCTTCCTTTCTTACAAACCCATCAAATTCCATGTCCCATAGAGCTTCACTTTCTTCCTCTAATTTCCCAAGTTCAAATTTCATTTCCTTTGTCTTGCTCCTGTATAGATTCATCATTGTATAAAATAAATCTGAATGCACATAGTACAAGGGCTAATTGTTTGGTTTCTCTTGGCTACTAACCATGTATTTCATGAGTCTCCCTATATAGCCTTCTCTGCTGACCAAAAACAGGAATGGTAGCATAGGCCATATCCATTTGCAAAGTACCTTGTAGCTTTGCTCCCCAGGATCTTCATAGTAATATTCCATAATTAGGAGGTATGTTTGCTACTACAATGTCCATGACTAGACTTTTGGTTGGGATTTGGGCTAAAGTGACACACAGGTCTTTGATGAGACCTAGGCATCTGACCTTGCTGGGATCAAAGGAATACAAATCTTTGTAAGGCCTTGTGATATCTAAACCTAAATTTTCCATGATGGATCTAGGCATTAGATTATGAGAAGCACCAAAGTCAAGCATTGTGTTATGCAGAATTTTGTAATGAATATTTAAACTAATGTAGAAAGGAGGCACAGTCCCATCCTGAGATTTGCCTTCCACTTCAAGTCCAAATAACAACACAAGTTGGTCATCGGTCAACTTTACTATGTTTGTCCCTTCCCCTATTTTTAGGGCTTTCATAACTTGGAACCTATATGCATTTGTATTGATTAATTCTGTTAAAGGAATTGAATTTTTTCTTTAGCCAACTCAGTATGAATGTTGAAAGATATTTGAGTTTTGTCTATCTCTTTGGTATTCTGATCTTGTTTTTAGGAGCCTCTTTTTGAGAATCATCCTTTGTTTGGCTAGTGGAAGGGGCGTCGTTCTGAATTTTTCTAGGAGGATTTCCAACATTCTAATTTCTTAATTTGTATTGCTTATGCACTTCCATTATAGTTTTTTGGTATCCTTGTTTATATTCATCTGATTCTGAAGGGAGGGCTTCTGGTTGTGACACCAAGAATAGATCTTTCTCTTCTCTGGTCAAGAAATTATGATCTATCTCACTTTCTCTAAATAATTTTATATGGTTTTCTTCATGATCTTTTGTTAACTCGGTTTCTTCATCAGCATAGTTTTCTTAGAAGGGACGCCCAATCTGTTGTTGATCATTGGGACCTCTTTGTTCTCTTTGTTTTTTAGGGGTGGATTCCTCCTAAGATTTTGATTTCTATTTTAACGGCCACCTTGATTATCTCTTGGAGGAGTTCTATCATTCAAACTTATTCTCTCTACCATTCTTTCTGAAGACCTAAATAAGTTATCCAACCTAGCATTGGATGAGGAAAACGCAGGTTCCACTTTGATAGATACTCTCCTTTTAGCTTTTAGCCTAGCTCTTTTGGCTAACATATTAGCTTCTTATCTAACAAAATTTCTCTACATCTCCTCAAGAGTAGCATGATTTCTTTCTCTAAGTTGGTAAGACATGTATGGATCAAATCCATCTGAGAATTTGATCAGGGCTAGACTTAGTGGGTATGGAAGTGGGGATAGAGTTGTAAATTCTGTTGAATCTGACACAATAATCTTGGATTGTTTCACCAGGGACTATTTTGATAATTTCATACTTAGCTAAAATTTGAAGAGGTTTTTTCTTCACTTCCCATCTTGCAAGAACATTCTAATGGAATTGTGTAAGGTCTGGGATAGACGCAGCTTGTAATGATTTAAACCATTTTTTCACTTCCCTTATTAAACTTTGAGCAAACAGTCTCATCTTTACATCATCCTCGTCAAACTCTTGTAAGTCCAAATGGCCATTCATCCTATCTACATGTGGTTGAGAATTAATTGGGCATGTGCTATCGAATTGAGGTATCCCACTTTGGTAGCCTTATGGCATGGAATTGAGGGTTCCATGTAAAACCAGGGGGGCATACCTACCTACCATGATCAACGTGTGAGAGGAGGAAGTAACTACGGTGGAGGTGGACAAGGAAGGGATAAAAGGAGGTAATATTACACTTTGTTGTGTTGATGTAGAGGTGGTAAGGATAATAGATGAAATGGGTATACTGGTAATAAGGGGAATAAATGGAGGTGTAGAAGAAATAGGGGGAATCTCTGGTGGGATAGTGGAAATAGGAGGAATCTCTAGAGGAATAGTGGAAACAAGAGGAATCTCTAGAAGGATAATATAAACAGGGGGAATTTCTAGTGGGATAGAAATACTAGGTGGAATTAATGGTGGGGTTGGGGATGAAGTAGTAGGAGAAGAATGTGAGGATTTAGGTGATCCAAGATATTTTTGTACAACTTGATCTAGTTCATATACCAACACTTCAAGTTTGTTAAATTGTTTGATGATATCATCATCAGTCTGATTTCACAGTTTTATGCTTTGAAATGTGGGGATTTAAGATGTTTTAATCAAAATCAGTTTCAGCTACAAAATTGTCAACTTTCGTTTGGAAGAGACAATGTTCAAAATCCAAATCAAATTCTATATATTCTACTATTTCAAATATTTCAAGCAAAGAATTAACCCTAGGGAGAGGATTATTAATTGCCTGGCTCTTGGCTAAACTTTTCTTTCTAAGAATTTTTTCAGGGTTATCTACAATTTTTGGTAGATTACGATCTGGATTAGCTCTAGTATGTATCTTCTTAGGATCCAGAAATGCAATAGTATATTTAAAAATATAAAATATGTACAACTTATAAGTGGAAAACAACCTTAAATCAGATCTTTTTCTCAGCCGCAAACCTAGAAATAACTTTAAACTCTGAAATAAAAAAAAATTGACCAGGGAAAATTGAATATAAATTTGATTTGTTCGAAGTCCCCAGTATGGTCGCCACAATATTATCACTTTGTAATTTCTTAAATCCGTGAAAGAAACCCAGAGGTAACCACAGAACCACTTTTAAGCTTAGAATCTAACCCTTCTAAACTTAGAGTGGGATCTCTCTATTGCATTTAGATTTGTTGTTTGGAGATTTTAAGCTAGTTATTAGGTTCAAAGTTTGGTTTTTTGAAATGTTTGGTTGAAATTGCAAGGAAAAGCCATTGGGCAATGGAGTCAAGGTCTTAGGGTGATCAAATACAAAAATATCATAACAAATTTGAAACAGGGCAAGGTAGGCAGGCTATTGGATATTTGAAGCTTTGTGGAATGAAAGAGAAGAAAAAATTCAGATTCAATTAAACATAGAGCATTTTAACATGAATTCTATATTTAATATCATTTTTAAAACATATAGATTTCTTATAAGCTAGGATAGAGTGTAATTAAGCAAGTTCAACCCTTCATCTTCTTTTAAAAAATACAGATAAGAAAGACATATTAAAAACAAAGATATAACAAGTTTATAAAAGGAAAGACATCACCAATTAGCCTGACACATGAATCTTAGAACAATATTTTGTATTAATGAAATCATCATTTTCAGCTCAGTGAACAACTTTACATCAAAATTTGTTTCCTTGATACAAGTACCAACATTTGTACTTCGATTTGTGAATTTGTGAAGTACTTATACAAAAATTATCAAAAATATCTTGAGTGAAAATATCAAGATTTTTACAAAATATCTTAAAAACTAATTATAGAAATAGTACAAAAAAGTAGACAACTAAAGTTGTTGTAGTTCTCTTGCACTATCTTCGAGGATTGCTAGTGATGACTCAGCCTGAAGAAGTGTTGCCTTGATGTTCAAGGTAAAAAATGTTTTACACAAGTAACTCACACAATTTGTCCCATCGGTCTTCACTTGAAGTGGAGAATTTGACTAGCTTCCTGTAGGTTTCATCCACTTTGGTGTACTTTTGAAAAGTAGGTTTGATAATAAACAAATGTTTTATCTCATGTTTGGTCAGTAGATCAAAATCCAAAGCTTCCATGAAGGCTTTTCCTGTGATGCTTCCTTTTATGGTAGAAAATTTTGACTTACCCCTTGCTATGGTATATAATTTCTGATAATCTTCTAAATTGACCAGCTTATCTCTAATTCCTATCAAACCGATAGTCCTTTCTGATTTAGAAAATTAAAATTCCTGTGGAATGTTTGAATGTTGGACTCCATATTGTGAAACTTGTTCTTCAATTGAAGCATAAGGTTCCTTTTTGTAAGGACCCTCACCTCCAAAATTGTCTTTGTCCTATTTGCAATTTCAAATTCTTCTAATTCTTCTTTAGTCTTTGAATTCAAAATTCTGATCAAAGCAGTGGCTTCTCTTGGATTTTGTCCTAAATCTGGTTTCACCTCTTCAATTACCTCTTTAGATCTCTGTATTAACTCCTCTTTCTTGAAAATAATCTAAATTGAGGGCCATATTTTAGCCATGACCTCTTTTATTTCTATCCATATACTTTCTTTTGCATGTGCCAATGTTTGTGCCATTGTAAACTCACTTTGCAATTGTTCAATCCTTTATGTTAATCTATGAGTTTTCTACAATTCTGCTAGGTATACGTTGTCAACTTTCAGCTTCTACTCCTGAAGATTATTCAGCTGAGTTTTCAGCTTCTCAATTTCCTTTCCTTTGATTGACAAGTCATCCATTGCTTTGATTAGTTCTTCCGAAGAATCTGTGGATTGTGCCTCCACAGTGATGGTTGCTGAAGTGGATGCCCCTACTGTTGATGTAGATGCAAATGGAACTGTTGTCAATGGAATGTCTACCAACTGTGTGGATTTTTCTCTTTCCTTTAACAATTTCTCCATCTCAACCTCCATTGCTTTGATCTGTCCATTTTTTTCAATAATGATTCTAAACATGTCTTCCTTTTCCTTCTCTAATTCTCCAACTTCCTTAGTTTGTGGGTCTTATGTGGAGGGAAGCTTGAGCTGCTTCTTGAATGTTGCAATGTCAGCATTTTTCCGTTTGATAATCTCCTCTGCAGCTTTCACATTGTTGGGATTATATCCTAGTTTGATTACAAGATCCTCTGAAGACTTAATTTTTGTGTATTTATCTAGAGAAGAGGCCTAGAAGCTGCCATTACTAAAGTTGTCAAAGTCAAGTACAAGATCTCCCATGTTTGCTTTTGGAGGTCTATTTGATCAATTGGATGAATTTAATCAATATTGAAGGAAAAAATTGATATTTTATAATATTCATGAGTCTTTGGGAAAGGGACCAGAGCATGTAGGAAGGCTATCTTAATCTTCCCTTTTTTTGTGTCAAAGGCAGAGAGTATCCTATGTTGTGAAGAGTTTATTTGCTTCCAAAACCATGTATATGTTGTAGCTTTTAGATATTCATTTTTCTTCTTGATCTCTCTATACTTAGAATATATGTTTGGTTCATCTTGGTCATGAACCAATTCCCCTGACTGAGAGGTGTCTAATGGCTCCTGGGAGGTCAAAGAGGATGGAGATCCTATAAAAATATCTTCATCCCTCCTTGAAGCATGAGGGCTTGTTAAAATAATGGTGGACTATGTATTATCTTCTTGTAATATTTCTTATGTTAGATTAGTCCTTTGCCTTTTCTTAGAGATTTGAAACTCTTTCTCTGGAAATTTTGTGACTGTAGGGGAAGCTTCTTCCCTTGGTCTCTTGTCTTGCTTCTTCTATGGTGTAGGATTCTGTGTTGTTTTAGTGGAGATTACATGTTCTTTTTCCTCCTGCAAAGTGTTTTCCAACCATTGATCATGGTTCATGTATTTCTCAATTTGTGGCCTGGGAGTGTTAATTAATGGACTAGTCTTTTGTTCTACTCTTAGCTTTGAAATCACTCCAAAGGGGTCATATGACTAGGTGAAGCTGAGTTTGAAATTCATTTTCTTTAGGAGGATGTAATCTTCTTTGGCTGCTGCTCTGGAATTGCAAATGAAAGGGTTGACCTGCGCTTTAATCTCAAACTGCGATTTTCTCTTTATTGTTACAAAATGGAGATCATCCATATGAATCATTTGTCTGATATACTCTAATGAGAAAAATCTCATTGACAAACTTTGGCAACCTGTAGGGTGGAAATTCACACCCATAGACCCTAATTTCGGTGTAGTTTTGGTACAAGTACCAATCACCTATTTTGGTCTGATCACTAAGCTATGAAACCCTTCTTATATCAGGACCTATTCTAGGTTCAACTTCACTATTCAATAGGCAATAGACTGTAGGTAAAAATTGGTCAACATAGTCACTGAAAGTAAATTCATTGGAATGTTTCCTCACCAAGGAGGTCCAATGAATTACAGATTATGCATTTCCTTGTTCATCCAATCTCTATAATGGAAACTAAAATTTGTCTACTTGATGGTATAAAAACAAATAAACCATAAGTTATGCATATTTAAAGGTACACTTTGTAGAAAATTCTAGGAATTGTTCATGAATTGCATCTGCTAGGAACAATCTGTAATTGAAAATAAAGGGTTTTTCACCTATTGTAAAGACTGATAAAAAACCAATGATGGCCTCATCAACCCATTGATCAGATTGGTAGCCAAGTAAGCATGAAACAATTGAGATCATTTGTTTGATCATCTCTGGAAACATAGAGGATGAATAGGAGGGGTTTCTTGGGTAATTGGGCACCCTCAAGGAGAAATGTTTCAAAAATATCTTCTCTATGAGGGAAGGTGTTGTAGTGGCTACAACCACCTCCAAAATTTTGCCTTAGCTTCGTTTTGGAGCCTCCCTTCCAACCTTCACAGCAACTTATCTTGCTTCATCGGGTTCACAAGCTTCATTGTTTTGCTTACACAAAGGCAGCATGTCGATCGCAGCTTAATGCATTCCCCTCACAGGCTATTCACCTAGACTTGGTCCAGCTGCAAAATGAGCAGATTCCCCAAGAAAATTGTGCATTTTTGGAGGGAAACCAACCTTCCCTCCAGAAATTGCACAATCCTATCTGGCAGCCTGTTGGGCTCCAAGATTGTGCAATTCTGCCAGTCAACACTCCTAGCAGGAATTGCACAATTTTCCCCAGTAGGGCTGCTCAGCCCATAATTTGCTCAAATTTGGGTAGCAGTCAGTTGCTCTCCCCAGAAATTGTGCAAATCTCCTCGGCAGCGAACCATAAATGTGCATTTTTGACCAACAGTTGAGCAGTCTCTTGCATGTGCAGCTGAGTTGACCAATTCCCTCTGGGACCAATCAAAACTGACTTGCATGCATGGGATGCTTCTCCCAAGGCAGCATGCAAAAGGCATCCCTTGTTTCAGGGATCTTTTTCTAGCAGTTGGAGGTTACATCCAAGGATCATTTCAAAAACCTCCCCCCAAATTTCACTTTCCCTAGTTTGTGGCATGCGCGCCACAACCTTGATGTTATCAAAACTCATCAACCGGACACTGCAGAGCTCATTCCTCATATCAACCTTGAATATTTGACATCCCACATCACATCTAGGAGTTATTGGCACATTCAACTCAATTGTTTTGGGGTAAGCTCGCTTCCCATGCCTTATGTTGCATTTTTGTCGCTTTTTTTGTTTTCGCTTGTGTGAGTATTGTTTACTTGATTTCAATGAGCGCTTGTTGTCGTTTACATGTATATTAGCTTATCCTAGCATTGTTTCAATTTTCATTGCTATCTCACTGTTGTCGCATGCATGAAACTATTTTTCACGAACGGTCGCCGATTCGACGACTCGCCTCACCCACATGCATGTTGTTCCATTTTCTGAATCTATCATTCACCATTTTCATGCATGATCATTCACTATGCTTACACTCAGTATCACTATGCATTCACACTCACATTCACTTTCAGTTGCCCATCAGCGAGTCTGGATAGCCTTGGCTCAGACTCTGCCTCACCAAGACAACATTGCGCAATCCTGAGAGGGAAGGCTTTGTCTTCCTCTTAGGAAATGCACATTTCTGCCCAGTGACTCCCCCAGGACTGTTTTGCACATTTTTGAGGGACATTGACTGCTGGCCCAGAAAATTGGGCAATGTAGTCATTCGGCCTGCAGCCATTACCAGCTAAGATTGCACATTGCGCAGTTCCAGTAGTCAACAACCAGGCTGGATTATGCATTGTGCAATTCCATCAGTCAGTCAATCTCCCAGCAGCCCAAACTGTACCTTGCGCAGTCTTGGCAGTTAGTCTCCCGACCTCCCAACTGAAATTGTGCAACCTTCATGGTTAGTCAAACAGGTATTTCGCAAGTCAGTTCTCAAGTTCATTTTGGTTTTCGACTGACAGATTGCTTTCCATGAGATTTCCATGTCTCCAGGTATTGCGAGTGTTCATATGCCTCTCAGCAATATAGGTACAATGGTTTCCAAGAGGGAAGAGTCTAAGACACCGTTCAGAGCACACTTGGGGATGCAATCGATAAAGTGTCTATGAGCTTGCCTACTCATGAAGACATCAATTTGTTTGTAGACAAGGGCATCAAGATATGACAAAAACAACATCACAACGAGCATCATCATGAACAACAGCTGAAGGAAACATACCAAATGCAATGAATGCAAGAGGAAGGTTGTTGACAACACAAAGGTGGAACAAATTTGCAAGCTCAAGTAGATCCTTTCATGATGAAAACAACTTTGGAGACTCATGCTATGAGGTGACGGTGCGACATGAAGATCACGCGAAGACAAAGAATGGAACAAAGAAGGAGTTTCATGTGTTGAAGCAGCAACTCAAGGAAGAACATGAAGCTACACAGACAGACAAATGAGTTGCAACAGGAACAGGAACAGTAGTGAGTGCAACATGCACTCATGGATGAAACTGCCCCCGTACAAGTTAAAGATCCATCCTAGCGGCAGGTGTGGAGCAGACATGGTGAATAGTGTTGTTGATCGCATGCAAGGGATTCAATAGCATGCATGTCATTGTGCACACGCATGCAATCCAACCCATTCAGAATACTCACCAAGGCGAAGACAAGAAGCAAGTCCAACTGGAGCTAAACATGTACTTCGGCAAGTTGATGCTCATGACCACCAGCACACGCTTGAAGATCAGCATGGAAACTATGCATCAATCTGTTTCCTATTCATCCGCACCCAAGAAGACCATGCGCATGTTGATAGACAAGTTGGATGGAGCCGAACCAATGCACCGGATGCAACGGAGGCAAGAGTTCGCTTCAGCAAGATGTCACCATGGGGTGCATGCACACCATCATGGACGACCAAGCTTGGCATTAACTCACCACTTTTGCCATCACAAGAATGTCAAAGAGTTGGTCTCATCACAACAGACTGAGTGTCAGCGATGTCTTGCATGGCCTGCTCAAGCCATGTTGTCTCACATGAATTCATGTGCATTGTAATGTAACGTCATGTCAAGTGTAAGTCAAGTATCAATAGTTGGATGTAACAATCATAGTGTAGATGAAGAGTCATGAGGTTAGATGAAATGTCACAAAGGGGAATGTCAAGGGTCACCCCACCCTTCACTATAAATAGTCCCTCATAACTCATTGTAGAGGCTTTTGGTCAACCAAGCTTCTGATAAGACTATCTTGGAAAGTGCTTGGACAGTATTGTAACACGCCTTGGCTTCTCCACTGCACAGAGCTAGTTCATCTCTTTGGAGGAGCAAGTGGATGTGGCTATAACATTCCACTGTTGGGGCTAGCAGGTTTATGTGGATGTATTAAATGATTGGAACTTACACCTCTTTATATAATAAGGGCCAGCACGTTTTCACACATGTATTGTATTTGTTGTAAGACTGATGTTTAACACTTGTAATGCATGTTGCTTTAACCTGTGTTCTACATCTGAACTATTTCATTTGTTGTAATGCATAATCTATTAATGGAAATGTGTTGTATATGTTGTTAATGTTGTTCCATTCCTGTCAACTGCTCTACCAGACATCAGACAGACCTTTCATATGAAGCTCGTTGTAACAATTTTCGCACTCGTTCGGACTGATTTGTGAGTGTTGTACATGTTATATTACCTTCTATGTTGTGACTGTCGCATCCGTGTCGACTACTCCACTGGAAGTTGTGTATGTCTGGTGTGTTGTGTGTTCCTAGCCGAGTTTGGATTGATCCCTTTCAACCTAGAACTCACCTTCACCCTCATCTCAACCCACCTGTGTTAGAACCTCTCATACACCTTCCTTGACTCACTACAGTGGTCACACCCTTGCTACTGAAATATTTATCTTACTTGCCTCTGTGTGACATCGCGATAAAGGCATTACCTTACGACCCACTGTTGGGACTCCTACACCAAACAGTCTAAGGTCTAATTGAGAATTCTTACTAGGGAGATCCCCTTGACATGTTGGTGGGTCTAGCACCGTCAACATTTTGGCACTAGAAGGAGAGCCAAATGACAAGCTAAGTCCTCATATCTATTTTGAATCTCTACACATATATCATGGTTAACTATCGAGTTGCTCTTCCAAAATGTACGTCTTATGGAAATGATTTCATCATCTCGGAACAGCTCTCGGATAACTTGTCTCATAAAACTATTGATGGTGGAGGCTACGTAGCCTTGGTTAGGCATGCGATCGGCATTGTAGGCTCATGCAAAAGACATAGATTCTTTGAAGAATACATGAGTTGCGTGTTGTTCGTCTACATGCTCCGAGGGCACCCAATGCACTGGTGTGCCACGCTGCTCAAAATATCTATTCATTCTCTTGCTCATATGGTCGTAGAGATAGACCGTGCTTTCAATCACTTCGACCATAAAGCACTCAATAAAGAAATTCTCGAATTACAAGAAGCATCCGATGAATCCGCTAAACAGTTTCACACACGCCTTTATAATCTTACATACCAATTCCCAAAAGATGATATTGATTAGGAATTTCTTGATGGAATATTTGACTATCTTCTTCACATATACGAACCCCACTCAACACACTTCAGTGATGGAGCTGCGCAATCACAGGCAGGCATAGTTGCTGTCACGAGTGATTGTCCACCTTCACCTCATTAAACAGCTCCACCACCATGGAGTGATGTGGGAGATCATGCACATGCCTCTGTTGAATTGTCACACTCTCCCACCCCACCTGCTCTTGAGATTTGCATATATTGTTGAAAAATGTGCAATAAGAAATGCTAAATTTAGAATGTGCTAAAAATATACCTACTAAAAATAGCATGTCTAAAAATAACAGTTTGGCTAGTGAGGTCATTGGCCACATTGGGTGAGAGGTGAAACTGCTAAAAATAGAAAGTTATAAAAATAGCATTTCTGGGTCCCTTCCTATTTATAGCAGTCCCTAGTCTATCTATAGGAAGTAAAATTAGTTTTGGTCTTAATAGCAGTTGGAAATATTAATTAATTAATTCAATTGAGTTAATTAGTTAAGGAAATTCGAATTTGAAGTCTTTGTGAGCATGCACATGAGTTGTCCCACTGATTAAGGAATTTATCCTTAATTTCCTCCACTGATTGAGGGAATAAGTATGAGTTCTATATGAGAGAATCAGTTGACTTAGTTCTAACTAGTCAAGTCCATTTGTTTAGAGAATTTTCGGCAAAATCACATAATCAATCATTTGTCGACGTGTTTCGAACCAACTAGTGTGGTTCATCGTCAGGACAAGTTGAAGATAGTCAAGTCCAGTTAGATTATTTTAACAAGTTGTTAAAATAATAAAATATAGTTTGTTAATGCTTGCATGCATGTGACAACTATTATTTTAGATAACTGAGGATTCACTAATGGATAATTGTTGCATGTCAGTTCTGTCAGAGACCCAGTTGAGATCAGATGTGGGACAGTGTGCTATCAGATGCTTGGATATTTCTAGTAAGTATTCATTGCATGGAGAAGGATCTATTATAGGAGATTGAAGGACTTGTGGCCTATATATTGAGGCCTAGGTAGTCCATGATTTTCATCTTCTGATCACAGAAAGAGCAGGATAGCAATTGCGCTAATTCTTTTTGTATGTTGTTGAGGATCTCCACTTGATTGATAATACAGAGTTGGGGTTTTATGCTGGTGCTTTCCCCAGTGATATATTTTGTGTTATGTGTGTTTGATTTCTTCTTATCAGTTATATGTTTTCATGCTTGATGTTGCTCATGGTTGATTAAGCTTCCGCTAAATTGTTTGTAGAAGTAGATCAAGTGTTTTGCTTTAGTACATTGCATTACCAGGTTGATCTACAGGTGGGAAATTTCTACATGATATCGAAGCTAGCTGATTTGTAGAAAAAAGTTCTACATGGTATCAGAGCTAGCTGATTTGTAAAAAAAATCTACCAAATTCTACATGGTATCGGAGCACAGGTGATCAAGGAAGAACAATATACAAGAAGAGGAGATTTCAAAGTTTTGAGTTTTGGGCCGAGAGTTTGCAGAGCAGATCTGAAAATGTTTGTACAAAATTTTCAAAAATAAATAGTAGATTTGGATTCCTTGCGGAAAAATACCCAAAATCAGATCGGCTGATATAGAGTTCAGATGAGGGAGATATCACTGATTTAAAATCAGCTCTTTTCCTAGAAAATTTCGTGACGGCGGGAAAATGGAAATTGATTGGTGTGCTAGCCAAGAACCTGTATGCACTTGAGGTACAAGATGCATACAAAGCCTTGAGGAGCAAGGCAAAAGTTAGAGACTTGGTGGTTGAAAGGGAGAGTATATTACCTCTCAACATGCAGCGCCAGAAGAAGTCTCAGACAATTATGGAGGAGCCACGATTGGTGCAGCAGCTTCAGGAGGTTGTGGAGCAGCCACAATAGGGGAAGTTGAGAGACATCCAGTAGAGAAAACTTCGAGCCAGGTGGGCTGAGGGATCACATGTAGCCATACCTCAAAGTAGGAGGTGGGGCGATGAGGAGTGATCGTCCCAAGGAGGGGCAAGATCCTTGAGGTACCCAACCTCTTGGATGGGACCTTACTATAGGAGCCCCGATGTGGAGTAGCAGAACTGACTGATTGGGTAGAGACAGATGCGGATGGAGCGGCAGAGAGAGCGATAGTGCAGGGAATCCCATGACAGCGCATAGCTAATAGGCTGCAGCAATGTGAGAGGCATAAGTGTTTTGCCCAGTGCTAGGTGGCACAGAGGTGTGCAATGGCGTGAGATGCATGGAGATGTAGTAGCGTAGATGTCAGAGAGGGAGCACTTGTCAGCAGCAGGTAGAGCTTCAGCATCAGAGTATGTTCCTAGCCCAATAGAGTGGTCAGTTGGGAGTGTTTTTGTTCCAAGTGTTGTTAGAGCAAGTGGACCGGGTAGATGTGTTGCATGTAGAACATTCCAGAGTTACAGGATCAGGTTCGAGAGAAAGCTTTTCTTGTTGAGAGGGAGTGTTGAAAAATGTGCAACAAGAAATGTTAAATTTAGAATGTGCTAAAAATAGACTTGCTAGAAATAGCATGTCTAAAAATAGCAGTTTAGCCAGTGAGGTCATTGGCCACATTGGGTGAGAGGTAAAACTGCTAAAAATAGAAAGTTCTAAAAATAGCATTTCTGGGTCCCTTGCTATTTATAGCAGTCCCTAGCCTATCTATACGAAGTAAAATTAATTTTGGTCTTAACAGCAGTTGGAAATATTAATTAATTTATTCAGTTGAGTTAATTAGTTAAGGGAATTCGAATTTGAAGTCTTTGTGAGCATGCACATGAGTTGTCCCACTGATTGAGGAATTTATCCTTAATTTCCTCCACTGATTGAAGGAATAAGTATGAATTCTATAATGAGAGAATCAGTTGGCTTAGTTCTAACTAATCAATCCAGTTAGATTATTTTAACAAGTTGTTAAAATAATAAAATATAGTTTGTTAATGCTTGCATGCATGTGACAACTATTATTTTAGATAACTGAGGATTCACTCATGGATAATTGTTGCATGTCATTTCTATCAGAGACCCAGTTGAGATCAGATGTGGGACAGTGTACTATCAGATGCTTGGATATTTCTAGTAAGTATTCATTGCATGGAGAAGGATCTATTATAGGAGATTGGAGGACTTGTGGCCTATATATTGAGGCCTAGGTAGTCCATGATTTTCATCTTCTGATTACAGAAGGAGCAGGATAGCTATTGAGCTAATTCTTTTTGTATGTTGTTGAGGATCTCCACTTGATTGATAATACAAAGTTGGGGTTTTATGCTGGTGCTTTCCCCAGTGATATATTCTGTGTTATGTGTGTTTGATTTCTTCTTATCAGTTATATGTGCTCATGCTTGATGTTGCTCATGGTTGATTAAGCTTCCGCTAAATTGTTTGTAGATGTAGATCAAGTGTTTTGCTTTAGTACATTGCATTACCAGGTTGATCTACAGGTGGGAATTTCTACATGATATCAGAGCTAGCTTATTTGTAGAAAAAAGTTCTATATGTTATCAGAGCTAGCTGATTTGTAGAAAAATTCTACAAAATTCTACACAGATTTGGCTTGCAATCCTGATGGTTTTCACGTGGACTCTTCCCCTCGACCTTCGTCCTTGCATTCTGTTGATCCTCCATATTGTATTGTCTTGTGTTCTCCCATTCCGAACTCCTCACCTGTTGTGAATGAGGATCAAGTTGTCGACGGAGATGGTGTTATGTAGCCAACCTGCACCATCATTCATGATGAGTGTGTGCAGGAATCTAAAGAAGAATTTGCGGTGAAGGATGACTCCTTTCTAGCCGTGCCTCATCTGCTTTCTCCAGACATCCCTTGTGATTCTACCACTACTGATTTCCCCTGTGAAAACTCATTTCCGAATGCTTCTACTTCTGATCATTCACAGGACACCTCGGATGTCAGTCTGTCATTACAGTGCAGAGAGAACACGTCTTCCTCAAAAAAGATATTCAATCTGTCATTTATCTTTCTTGAAAACACAGAGGGTGAACATCTTTGCTTCTCATATACCCCTATGCCTGATTCATCAAATCATGAGGATGTCGACAAACATCCTGAATTTTCTGATCTTGGTTGTCGTGATCTATTCATTTCCTCATCTGATCACAATGTTGATTCAACTGTTGTTAATCTATCCAAGACACTGGTCTACGATGATCTATCTATCGTCAAGGTTGAAACCCCCCAGACTGTCGAGGCACTTCAGCTCAAGTTGATGGTTATGTCAAGCCCTCGCTGCCCTGAGATTGGTTTCACTTCCGATCAGGAAATTGTTGAAACACTCAAGGCTCCTCATCACTCTCTGCTTTGCACTAAAGATCAACCAAACACCCATATTTCGCTTCCTCCACTCAAACTACATGATCCCATCACTCATGCATTGGAGGAATCTTACATGGCAAGCACACATGCACAACACAAGTGGTCTACCTTTCTCACGTTTGTTTGCATGTCACAGTCAAGAGAATGCATACACTCAACATCTGCATGCAGTGTAGCACGACATCATGGCAGCACCACATAATGCAGGTCATGCACTATCACTCATCTTTGTTCTATGGTCACTTGTAAGATCAGAGTGTGTTTGTCTTCATTTTCACATCTTTCTTGTTTGTTGGTTCCTAAAGTTGTCTTGTTCGCAAACATTGCCTTCACCAACATGGGTCAACCAATGCGCCGGTGGCCGCATTGGAAGTATCACTTCATGTGAGATTACCCATGCACTATTAGCTTAGGAGAAGAAGTAGTGTTTTCTTTTGTGTTGTTTGCTTGCATGCATGTTTGCTTACTTGTTGTGTTTGCTTGTTTGTCTACTTGCTTGTTTTCCTACTTGATTTTCATTCGCTTTTGCTTTTGCTCTTGCTCTGCTTTGTTGTTTGTTAGTTTGCTTGTTTTGTTTCGTAGGATAGTTTCACATGAAACCATGTATGACTCTTGAAGCAAGCTAGGTAAAGTACAAGAGGTCGTGTGCTACTATCACTACTTGGTTATCTGTCACCCTCCCTCTGTATGAAGAACTTGTTACTTTCAGTCCATGATATGTCGATGGAAAATACATACTGTTCGAAGTGAACCTTGGTGAAAACACAATGCTTGCGCGCTAACTAGTGTCACCTACTCTAGTCAGTTGTTTTCGGGTTAACCCTTGTCAGCTCAGTCAAGTAGAGTAAGGTGAGAGGGAAAACCTTAACAGGTACGTCAGAGGTATAATAAACTACTTCTCTACAAGAACAACCTCTTCTTCTCTCAATAAGTCAGGATCTCTCTTTCGCCTTTGAAATGAATGTGTTATGCACAATTGCGAAGATGAAAATGAAAAAAATGAAAAAGTGAAAAAAGTTTGAAAAAATGAAAATGAATAACGTGAAAGAAGAGAAAGGCTTCATGCACAGAAGGTGATGCAAGTAACTCCGTCGGGGTACTGACCAGGCTCACTGGCAGCGGAGCCATGCTTGTATTCCTATGTGACTCTGTCGAGGTACTGTCCAAGCCTGCTGGCAGCGGAGCAATCCCATAGATGAAAACAAGACTCTAACAACTATACTACTTTTGCACCAATATACACTTCAGCCCCAATCAAAACAACTGTGTTGACTTGGCTTGGAATGTGTGTCAATCGACCAAGAGTTTAGCAGATGCTACATCTTACAATCAAGCTAGTGTGAAACCAAGAGGAGCTGAGAACTGAGCAATACTTTCAGAGGTGTTAGACTTTATTTTCACGAACAAGGTCCATTCAGAGAGCTGGAGTTCTACCAGTGTGTCACCAATTTTTGTAGCAGCTATAACCACCCTCCAAAATTTTGCCTTAGCTTCATTTTGGAACCTCCCTTCCAACCTTCACAGCAACATGTTTTGCTTCATCAAGTTCACAAGCTTCGATGTTTTGCTTGCACAAAGGCAGCCTGTCGATCACAGCTTGATGCATTCCCCTCACAAGTTGTTCACCTGGACTTGGTCCAGCTACAAGCTGAGTAGCTTCCCCAAAAAAATTGTGCATTTCTAGAGGGAAACCAGCCTTCCCTCCAGAAATTGCGCAATCGTGTTTGGAAGTCTGTTGGGCTCCAAGATTGTGCAATTTTTCCAGTCAACACTCCCAACAGGAATTGCGCAATTTTCCTCAGCACAACTGCTTAGCCAAAAATTTGTGCAAATTTGGGTAGCAATCAACTTCTCTGCCTAGAAATTGTACAAATCTCCTGGGCAGCCAACCCAACTCCCAACCAGAAATGCGCATTTTCTCCCAACAATCGAGCAGTCTCTTGCGTGTGCAATTGAGTTGAATGCTTACCTCCAGGACCAAACAAAAATAACTTGCATGAATGGGCTTCTTCTCCCAAGGCAGCATGCAAAGGCATCCCTTGTTTTAGGGATCTTTTTCTAGCAGTTGGAGGTTACATGCAAGGATCATTTCAGAAACCTCCCACCAAGTTTTGATTTCCTTAGATTTGTGGCATGCATGTCATAAACTCAATGTTATCAAAACTCATCAACCAGACATTGCAGAGCTCATTCCTCACATCAACCTTGCAACTTTGACATCCCACATCACATCTAGGAGTCGTCGGCACATTCAGCTCAGTTATTTTGGGGTAAGCTCGCTTCCCATGCTTTGTGTTGCATTTCAGTCGCCTTTTGTGTTTTCACTTGTGTGAGCACTGTTTGCTTGATTTCAGTGAGTGCTTGCTATCATTTACATGTATATTAGGTTGTCCTAGCATTGTTTCAGTTTTCGTTGCTATCTCACTATTGTCACATGCATGAAATTATTTTTGACGAATGGTCACCGATTCGGCGACTCGCCTCACCCACATGCATGTTGTTCTATTTTTTGAATCTGTCATTCGTTGTTTGCATGCATGATCATTCACTTATGCTTACACTCAGTATCACCATGCATTCACACTCACATTCACTTTCGGTTTCCCATCGGCGAGTCTGGGCAGCCTTGGCCTGGACTCTGCCTCACTAAGAGCCTCACCAAGATAGCATTACACAATCTTGAGAGGGAAGACTCTGTCTTCCTCTTAGGAAATGCACATTTCTACTCAGTGACTGTCCCCCAAGACTATTTTGTGCATTTCTGAGGGACAGTGACTGTTGGCCCAGAAAATTGTGCATTGCAGTCACTGAGCCTACAGCCATTTCTAGTTAAGATTGCGCATTGTGCACTTCCATCAGTCAACAGTCTGGCTGGACTGTGCATTACACAGTTCCAGTAGTCAGTCAGTCTCCCAACAACCCAAATTGTGCCTTGCGCAGTCTCGACAGTCAGTCTCCCGACCTCTCGGCTAAAATTGTGCAACCTTCATGATTATTCACACAGGTATGTCATAAGTCTATTCTCAAGTTCATTTTGGTTTTCGACTGACAAATTGCTTTCCATGTCTCCATTTATTTCAAGTGTTCATTTACCTCTCGGCAGTGTAGGTACAATGGTTTCCAAGAGGGTAGAGTCTAAGACACGGTTCAGAGCACACTTGGGGATGCAGTCGATCAAGTGTCTATGAGCTTGCCTACTCACGAAGACATCAAGTTGTTTATAGACAAGGGCATCAAGATATGACAACAGCAGCATCACAACGAGCAACATCATGAACAACAGTTGAAGGTAGCATACCGGATGCAACGAATGCAAGAGGTAGGTTGTTGAGAACACAGAAGCAGAACAAAGTTGTAAGCTCAAGCAAATCCTCTGATGATGAAAGAAACTTTGGAGACTCAGGCTATGAGTTGACGACGCAACATAAAGATCGTGTGAAGACAGAGAATGGAACAAAGAAGGAGATGCATGTGCTGAAGCAACAACTCAAGGAAGAACATGAAGCTGCACAGACAAATGAATGAGTTGTAGCAAGAACAAGAACAACAGTGGGCGCAACATGCACTCACGGATGAAACTGCACCCGTACATTTAAAGATCCATCCCAGCAGCAGGCATGGAGAAGACATGGTGAGTAGTGTTGTTGATCACATGCAAGGGATTCAGTAGCATGCATGTCATTGTGCACACGCATGCAATCCAACCCATTCAACACACTCACCAAGGCGAAGACAAGAAGCAAGTCCAACTGGTGTTGAACATGTACTTCGACAAGTTGATGCGCATGACCACTAGCACACACTTGAATATCAGCACGGACACTATTCATCATTGTGTTGCTGATTCAGCTGCGCCCAAGAAGACCATGTATATGTTAACAAATGAGTTCGATGAAGGAGTTGAACCAATGCACCAGATGCAACAGAGGCAAGAGTTCGCTTCAGTAAGATGTCACCATGGGGTGCATGCACACCATCATAGATGACCAACCTTGGCATCGGCTCACCACTTTCGCCATCACAAGCATGTCAAAGAGTTGGTCTCATCACAACAGACCGAGTGTCAGTGATGTCTTGCATGGCTTGCTCAAGCCATGTTGTCTCACATGAATTCATGTGCATTGTAATGTAACATCTTGTCAATAGTTGGATGTAACAGTCATAGGGTAGATGAAGAATCATGAGGGTAGATGACCTGTCAGAAAGGGGAATGTCAAGGGTCACCCCACCCTTTTCTATAAATAGTCCCTTGGCTATAAGACTATCTTGGAAAGAGCTTGGACAATATTGTAATGCGCCTTGGCTACTCCAGTGCACCAAGCTAGTTCATCTCTTTGGAGGAGCAGGCGGATGTGGTTGTAACATTCCACTGTTGGGGCTAGCAGGTTTACGTGGATGTATTGTATGATTGGAACTTACACTTATTTATAATAATAAGAGCCAGCATGTTTTCACACATGTATTGTATCTATTGTAAGGCTGATCTTTAACACTTTCAATGCATGTTGCTTTGACCTGTGTTCTACATCTGAACTGCTTCATTTGTTGTTAAATAATGAATCCATACGAGTGAGGATAGTTTTAAATAGAGGAAGAATGACCTGTTATAGATTTTTATGAACCCAACATTTCAGACTACCGAGTGAGTCCATCATTAGGCGCTGCGACAATAGATATTCTAGAGATATTAATGATGTATCCATGAGCTATATTTAAGGTTATAATGCTTCATTTGTTGTAATGCATAATCTATTAATGGAAATGTGTTGTATATGTTGCTAATGTTGTCTTGTCTGTTTCGACTGTTATGTCTGACATCAGACAAACCTTTCATATGAAGCTCGTTGTAACAACCGTTGCACTTGTTCGGACTAATCCGTGAGTGTTGTACGTGTTATCTTAACTTGTATGTTGTGACTGTCGCATCCATGTGGATTTCTCCGCCGAAAGCTGTGTATGTCCGGTGTGTTGTTGTTCCTAGCCGAGTTGGGACTGATCCCTTTCAACCTGGAAGTCACCTTCACGCTCATCTCAACCCACCTGTGTTAGAACCTCTCATACACCTTCCTTGACTCACTGCAGTGATCACACCCTTGCTACTGACAGAGTTATCTTACTTGCCTTTGTGTGACATCACAGTCAAGGCATTACCTTACGACCCACAGTTGGGACTCCTACACTAAACGGTCTAAGGTCTAATTGGGACTTGTTACCGGGGAGATCCCCTTGACTCCAATGTGACATTTTAACTAGTTGCACATTATTTAAATTTCTAAAGGCATTTCTCATGCATCTTTTTTTTTTTAATGTTGTGGAATTTAGACTTGCTCACTTATTTAAAGTATTTTTCATTTTTTCATATTTTCATTTTTTCACACATATATTATTTTTTTTATATCCCCTTTTCTTTTTATTTTCTTTTATTTTCTATTTTTTATTTTTCTTGGAAATCATTTGCATAATGAAACATTATTTACAACAATCACACTCATGAAAATTCATAGATAATCAACTTATGATCCTATAAATTATAGGACCCTAGCATTTTCCTTGAAACAATTTGAGACCTTGGCTCCACAAGTTCTCATTCTCCTCTTTTAAGCTTCAACCTTGTAAGCATCTGAAAACACTTGCAAACAAAATCAAACCTTCAAAATAACCTTGAGCTTTGATACCAAACTGATCTATAATGCAAACTTGAAGGTGATGGAATAATTGCAAGAAATTTTTTATGTATTTTAGGCAATGGGTCACTTTGAAAAACACATAAAATAATGGTTTTTAAACTTATTTAACAGCATAAACAGAGACAAATATACCATTTTAGAAACACATAACGTAAAAAATGATAAAGGAGTTCACCCCTCTCTTGGGCTACATCTCCTGGTCCAACTTCCAACATTGGGCCTCTTTCATTAAGTGCTAAAAATTGTGTTTACATGGATTTACATTGCTCAAAAAGTAAATATTATGTCTGCAATGGCTTCAAAACAGTCAAAAACTCCCAGTTGGACTCTTGTTGGGCTCAATTTGGCCAAAAACTGAAGTTATGCTCTCTAAAAGTTTTCCCTGCTAACTGATCTACAAACTGCACTGACCTGCTAACCATCCTACAAATTTCGCATTTCCAGGGTGCGTCGAGTGACAATTTCGCCTGTCTCCAGCGAGATTTGCGCTAAATTGGGTGCAAAATGTCGCTCTGTTTAATTGTCCAATAAGGCATGTAGCGGAAAATAATGGCCACATGGGGCCATGCACCTGGGGCTAGGGCTAACCGCCCACCCCCATCTGCATAGCGCCCAATCTCGTCGCATATGGTTCCGTGGAGTGCCATAAAACGAAGTTCATTCCCATTTTTCTGTGCCCGAACACCAAACTTTGTCGAGCTCTCCGTTGTGGTCCTATGGTACGCGTTGTGACCGTGGGTTGGGCTTAACTCTAGCCCCCCACAACTGTTGTGCTCTGATACATGACTGTAATCCAGTGGTTAATAGTTGAGGGTACCAAAACCTTGGGTCGAGGCTAAGCCCGAGCCCTCGGCTCCCCTGCCTCCGATCTCGTGGGTGTGGGGTGACCGGGGGCTAGGGCTTAGCCCCAACCCTGTCCCCCAACAACAATATGTAGAAAACTTAAATACAAGTTTGGAACTATATAGGTTAAGTTCCAACCTGCACCCTAGCAGTAAGGCGTTGTATTGCTACTCCACAGGTCTCACGTTCGATTCTGGTCGGGCCTTTGGCCGACCCTTGCCAAATTTTATTTGACCTCGGGATGCCACATCGCAACCCATGATTGGGCCACATGGCATCCCATCATTGGCCCAAATAAAAACTCAACCACCAATCAAAACACAAGAAATTCGAGCCAGTACGAAGAGGTCAAGTGGCAGCCTGCCATTAGCCCAAATTTTATGGTTAGCTTGCCTAGTGATTGTACGATCTACCCAGTTAACAGTCTTGTATCCAACATGTTAATTTTTTACATGTTTGGGAAAACGATCAGAATGTGATATCATGAGCATAAGATATCGGTTTTGAGTGATTCAATTTGCGTTTGATTCAGGTCGTCGAGATATATGCTTTGGTACAGGTTTCAAGAAATTTTGAACACTTTTAATTTTGAGCTCATTACTGATCCCTTGGATCACTTTAAATTCTTAATCTCCCTTTCTTTTATTCCACTGGAAATTAGTTTGGTATTTGAACCACCTCTTAACTTATTTCATGATAATAAATAAATACTTCAAGGAAAGGCATAAGTTACAAATTTATTTAATTAATAATAATTACAAGCAGGTGAGGTCCCACTAGACTCCTATAATACTTATCAAATACTCATTATGTTACCTTGTAAATCTCATCTAAAAATATTAGCAAGTAATCATAAGACAATAACATATATATCATATGCAAATTTTGAACTCAACACCATATCAATTGTATACATACCTTGTCCCTCTCAAAAGCATAATGTATAATATCCATGTCATCATTCAAATATGCCACATATTTCCCAACGTGTCCAAAATAAAATGTGTCAAGTGTTAAAGAAAAGAATAGTAAATAAATTTCACTAAATATCTCAATGTAAATCACAGAAAGACATCTCGCTTTTTCCCTCCTTGACCTTGATTTTATGAGCTTTAGAACTAGAAGTAGAATCATTGGAGTCTAAATTAGGCTGATCTAAAGGGGTATATCACACATAGTAATTTATACCCAAAACTTTCATTAACCAATACTTAGCAGAAAGCACCCAACTTAATGAAATAGGAGGCATCATTTTACCCACAGAGGATCATCACTCCAACATGTTCAATGAGTTTCTTTAAACCCAAAATTACCAACTTGAAAAATAGAGTATGCATTTTAGTGAAGAAATTTTATGGAAAATGCAAGCATCGCAAGTGAAGCAATGAAAAATCTCTTTAAACCATAGAGATCGTGGATTATCCTTTATCAATTTTATTCTTTGGAAACCATAACCAATGAGAGAGAGGAGAGGAAAGTGCTTGAAATCATACATTATTTGAGTCCATTTTACTATTTAATAACAAATGAGCAACCACAACCAACTAAGATAAATACTAACCTCTTGTAATTGTGCAAACTGAACTCTTATACCTTTTGAGAAATTGGTTGAGCATCCAAGGCCAAGAACAATTAAAAATGATCTAGAACAAAGCCAACCATCAACCAAAAAAACTTTCCACATGAAACTACAAACTCAAGCTTGCAGGGATAACCACTTCCCAAGGTTCGGCAATTGCAAAACCATTGCATAAAGACAACATTCCAATCCCATTAATGCATGACCAATGTAGTGGCCACATCAAGCTTCATCTTCTAACCTTGATTATCGATCCAAACACATAGAAATGTCAACACTTGTTGAAATTGATGTTTATCATATCATGTTTTAATATGATAAATGCACATAGGGTGTTAGCAATAATCCCATATTATTGTCCAAATCTAAAACGCATACCATATAAATGCTAAAAAAAATTGAGTATCACTAACATGTAACAAGCATGTGAACCATAAGTATGTGCCACTTGTACCATAGTTCATAGCATATTCATGTTATATGTTGTTTGTTGTTAAGTGGTAACATTGAACCATGTTTTATAGTCACAAGTTTCGAATGCCAACATATGAAAACCCTTATTTTACACATTGATTTTGTTCATTTTTCGATACATGTAATATCTGTGTGTGTGTGTGTGCGCACGCTCCAGTAAACACAATATGTAACAATGCATGAAAAATTATACATATATATAATTGTAGAAGAATGTGCATACCATTTAGATATTCACCCATGTTTTTCTACTCAATGCCACATTATAAAAGCATATATCAAAAACTCCACCATGACGAAAGGTATGGTAGTGTCGTGTATAGAATCATCATACCATATCATAACACAAATGAACACTTAGGGTGATTTTCTTTCTAGGATACCCCGTCTACTTATATCATTTATCATATTTGCATAGCAATGAAAACGATTTACAATTTTTTTATTTTTTATTTTAATCACAAGGGTGTCAACAATAATCACATGTCCCAATCCAACTAGTTGAAAAGCCCCCAACCAAGTAGCAAGGTGAGACATCTCAACTTGTACTTTAATCCCCTCCTTTAGACCACTAATAAAATATTCTTTGGAGAAAGCATTAATGATACCTTTTGTATAAATTCCCAATTGCTTGAAGGAAGCAACAAAGTCTTCCGAATAGTGCTAGTTTGGCACAAGTTGAACACTTGCCCAAAAAAACAGTATTAATTTCAAATTAAGCATAAAAAACATTCACAAATTGGTTCTAGGTAATGTTTCATCCATGGGCCTTCTTATGGCATTGTCATCATTGCCAATACTCTCAATCCATGTATCACACCCAACTAAAGTTTTAACAATAGATCAACGTATTGAACTTGTTTAGATCTCCTTTAGGCAATATGTGCAACATATGGCATGGATTGTCCTGAAAGGGTGGCCTTGCGCGATGCCTACCTTTAATGGATGATTCACCATTAACATGTGGCCTTAGGTGCCCCTAGTAATGCTCCATGTCCAATAGTGATGTAATGAGATTTATCATTGGTCATTGGTTTTAGAAGCCCCTTCTTCCATGTTGACCTTAGAGACTTTTTCTTCCAATGGGGTGATCCTAACATCCATGGTACTATTTCTTATGACTCATTAGACCCTTGGGTTCATTGAAAGAGTTACCTAGGAGCTATATCAATGACATAATGTCACAAAAAGTATTATTTTGAGATAGGTTGCCCATAATATTTTGTGCAAGTCTCTTGCTTAAGTGTTAGAGAACATAATTCTAAAATTCCTTATACTCTGAGATATGTATGAATTTCATTCCCCGAGCTACAAAAGCAAGGCTTGTAAGGGGTCCTAGGAGAAAAGGAGTGTCAAGCATTATAACTCTCTAATATCCCTAATGGTTTTATAACAATAGCATTTGATCAATATTTCACGATGTTGAGGATACATTGTACCCTTAAACATGCTACTTGATTTCTTATTACTTCAGTGTTGTGTTCAATGTACTATAGCAACAAAACAACCAATAGGTGTATGTAAATAGAGTTTTAGGTGCACCTAAAAGGATTTCAATACATTCAAAACCAAGTAAAAGATCGATTCCATATATAGATTTTGTCTAATATGATACTACTAACCAAGTAGAAAGAAAGGTGTACAAATGCATCTAACTAGGTGATTTGGTTGTATTCCTTACATGTATGCTTCCTAACAACATTAATCATTCAATGACATATTTTTGTGTCTGAAGATGTCGAAGCATGTCTTTAGCTTGAAATGAAACTCTAAAAATTGGGCACATGCAACCACATAGAGTTTTCATATCGCTTAAAGTGTACTTAATCAGCAAAAGCAATAAATATTAGAAACATTAAAAAAAACTACATAAAGTAAAAAAGAGAAAGGAAAAAAGTATTGAAATAAAAAATCCCTTATGTTGATAATCTAAAAAGAGAGAATCATTCATGGCCCTCCTTAATGGGGCAATCTCTAATTGAATGGAGCTCCAATACAATGAAAATACTTCCTAAAACATAAAATAGCTTATTTCTTCTACAAATAGTTTCTCACTACTCAAACCTTAACCATTAGTGGTCCCAACATTAATGAGTACCAACTGCTTAATGAGCCTTATTCCCATAAATATGACTGTTATGAAACCATCTCAAGAAAAGATAGAAAAGATAGATCAACGCCTTAGAATTCTGCCTCTTCGAGGGGGCAACCTCCTTTACATTACATAAATGAACAATTCTTGGATGATACAAATGACAAAACCTCCTTTCTATA
>APFE030657323.1:175496-205118 GCA_000404065.3 Pinus taeda
TTGATGGTTTGAGGAGTGGTAATTCCAGCCAATGCATTACAAGATATGGTTGGATTCATTTCTTCTTTATCTAGGCTTTGTTCCTGGAGTATATCCTCTTCCTTTGGCCTTTCTTGCTCCTTTTCTTCTTCCTCTTCACAATCTATGTAGAATAATTTCTTCTCAGCACACTTATGACCTTTAGTGTATTTGCTATCACAACTATAACAAAGCCCTTTTGCTCTTTTTTCTTCCAATTGTTGTGGTGTCAAACTTATAGGTTGTGGAAGACTGGGGGCAACAACACTTCCATATTTATAGTTGTGAGTGGTATGCTTCCTGGTTGCCATAATTTTGCTTTCCATTTTTCTTGCTAACCTGAATGCCTTCTCTAATGAATCAGGTTCTCAAAGGCGAACATCATGTTGGATATTATCCTTTAAAGACCCTATGAACACATCAATCCTATGCTCCTCTGGAATATCTTTTACCCTTATGTTCAATTTTTGGAACTCCTCAATGTGCTCCATTATTGAACCCTTTTGTTTGAGACTTAACAATTGGCTAAAAAAAGTGTTGCTTTTTGTATCCTCATAATGTGCTATCAATTCTTCCGTAAAAATTGCCCAAGTGATAAATTGTTTACGAGAGCAAAGCATTGATACCATACAAACTGATTTGGTTCCAAATATAAAGTTGCCATACATACCTTTTGTGTGTTTTGCACTATTGAGATCGAAAAATTGCTCCATCTGTAATATCCATGTTGCGGGATCCTTGCCATCAAACTTCCTCATATTGATTTTTGGAATATGGTGGGTCTTTGATCCAACATTAGAGTCTATGGAATCATGATTTAAATTTCTTTTGTTCTCATCATGAGCTTCCTTTACTACCCTTTCACCCTTAGTGACCCTTTCTTGTAGCAACTTATTCATATTTATCTTCAAATCGTCCATGTCTGTCTTCAAATTTGTCTTCCAATCACCCATCTTAGCTTCCACGCCCTTTATCTTAGATTCCATGCCATTTATCTTAGCTTCTGTTAGCTTTTGTGAGGCTGACATTTTTTGCACTTGGTCTTGTAATTTTGATATATCATGTAGCATTTCTTCCTCTTCTTCATGAGTCATGCTAGAGCTTTTAGGTTCTTTACTAGGTGTTTGCATTTTCTTTCCTCGGGGCATCAGTTACCGATAATAATTCTCTAATATCCCTTTGAATTCCTTCAAAATAAATTTTCAAACCAGTCTTAAGCAAACATTTAAAAGAATCTACACACCTTTTTTTTCTTTGTAGGAGCTCGATATTTCCTCTGCTGTATCTCTGTACTTTCAGAACATCCAGTTCTGAAATTGCGACCTGTGGTAGCCCTCCGTGTCCTCTTTCCAATGCCACCAGTCTGACCCCAATTGGATTTTCCAATGAAGAGTTACGTCAAATCTCCCACAGTGACCTGATTATAGACCTTTCCAGAAGAGCGAACTTGTATAAAGTGCCACGTGTCACTATTTGGACCTTTGGCTCTGAAAAATACTAGAGGAAACTACTGTCCGTCCTCTTTCTGTACCTTTTTGCGAAATTTCAATCCGATGCTCAGAGAGAAAGTTATGACGATTTTCCCCAGGTCACATGTTTGGAATGTAATTCAGGAGTCTGAAAAGACACTTCCTAGATCATATTCTCCGCATATAGCGAAAAGCTTGAAATTCGGCCTGAGCTGCGCCGAGCTTCTCAAATGGGTTTTTCCGACTTATAAACGTCGCAAAAAAAAGTTATAACGAAAATGCCACGATGACTTTATTTGAGCAGCAAACTCTAGAATCCAAAGCTCCAATACCAATGTTATGAAACCAACTCAAGAAAAGATAGAAAAGATAGATCAATGCCTAATAATTCAGCCTCTTCGAGGGGGCACCTCTTTACATTACATAATATGAACAAATCTTTGAGAATGATTCAAATGACAAACCTCCTTTCTATATATAGGAGTCTAAGGAGTCACAATATAACCCAGCCGACCTAACAATAATAATATAAAGCCACAAAAATAACAATAGAGGGATTCTATGGAGCACAGTAATAACAATATGGCGACAATAGGGGCACAACAATATTAATAAGGGGTACAACTACCATAGTAATGGGGTAATCACTAGTATTATAGGGACCCAACAATGACCATTTCACATTGTTAGCTATGCACCAACCACCTAGTGGGCCTTATTAAAAAGGATGGACATGTACATTAACTAACTATTAAGTTTCCGAAAGTAAAGAGGTTAGGTTAGGACCCTAATAAATAATGACAAAATTAATAACATTTGTGATTCTCTAACATGTTTCATTGTGTCTTAGAGGAATACAAAAAAATTATGATACAAAACTCAAATTGCTCATAAAAAAATGTTGATATATGATTTTTGTATCCAAAAATTAACAAGAATTTTGAACTCCTTATCAATATTTTATATTATCAACCACAACATTGTAACCAATACAATTAAATTTCAATAATATTGTGATTAAATTTAACTTTTTCAAACATGCTTCATTTAATTTCCCACAACCAAACAATGGATATGTTAAGAGTTTGTATGTCAAGCTCAATATTAGGTAAGTTCCCAATTTTAAAGATTCTTAAAGTAACTTAAGAAATGTTACTTTTTTGTTAAATTTGAGAGTATAAATGCTATACATATTGGGAGATTGAGGGTGCAAATTTGTAATGTTCCTAATGGAAAATTTTATAATGATAACAAAAAACATGTAATACAATTCAACACAAAAATTTCAGTAAACACCCAACAAACATAAATGCTCCAAACACGCCAAAATGGACAATTTTTATTAAATATATATGGAGTACAATATGAAATTGGAAGATGCACATGGGCTTGCACAAGGCAAGCTACATGCCTCAGGTGGATGCTCTATCGTTGCTCAACTGCTACTGGAATTTTCCCTCTCAAAATCTGCATTGGCCTTGTATTTTCTACACTACTGGCTGTGTTGAGACCCTGGTTTGACCCCTCCAAACTGCCCAGAAAATTTTATTAAAATATTTCTGGAATCCTTGTCAAAAACCCAGGAAAAAAAAAAGGTTTACCTTGGCTTTTGACGCTCCAAAATGGACCCCAAATTACTTGGCCCTCCTCCACAAGTAGAAAATCAGAACTATGGCAGATGCTAAAATGATTGACCCACAATGGCCGAAAATTTCTCCACAATTCCACTCCAAATCAACCCCAACAAAACCAGCACACAAAACCCTTTCACAAGCCTCCCCACAAAGTGCCTCACCAATGATTGTGTAGCCTCTGGACAGGATGACATAGCCCCTCCTCTAGGAAATTGACTTGTTGCTGTGTGGTGAATTTTTCCCCTGCAAATCTTCCTCCTCCACCCCGAACTTGATCAGAAAATGCTCCGGCAACGCTTCAGCTCCAACTCCAGCTCTTTCCTCCTCAAATAATTGTATGGCTCCCTAAATTGCTTCTCAATTGGCCTAGAAGTAGTACCACTTGCATGGCCCTCTCTCCAATTCCAACGTTGATACAATATACTTCTTAGGGTGGCACTCGAAGTCCACTGAAGAAAGGTTGAGCTTCCTCCTTGGGAAACTCTTGTATTGAACAACACTATGCGACTCTGGTAAACAATTAGAGCAACAATGCAATTTTCAAGTTACGGAAAGGCCCCAAATGTTGATGCCTCCCTTCTATTTATAATTTTTGTTCATTTTCTCCATGTGGGCTCCTCTCTAGGCAATTTGAACCTCTTTCTTTGGCCATATGATTTCTCTCTCCTCAAGGGGTGCGTAGTATTTGGGGAGGTGGCCCGACATTCCACTAAATTATGCATTTCGACCCCCTTGTCCTATGTTTTTCTCTCAAAAATTGTCTTAAGCCCCAAAATTAACAAAATGGCAAAATTGTGGTACTATTAACAAATTTTATTTAGGAATCCTAAATGTTGTTTGTCCCCAAGCAACTGTAAAGCTGGGTGGTGCAAAATCTACTCACTTTCTCAAGTGGCATCCTCAACTGTGAAATATTTCCACTTAACCAAGTGGTCCCCGATGACCCTGTTTCTCAGCTTCCTCTCTCGGGTCTCCAATATGGACTCAGGTGCCCCTCATCATCCAACGAAGGCAACTCAGTGGTTGTTGCAACCTGCTGCCCGAGTGCCCTTTTCAGGCAAGAGACATGAAAGACATTGTGAATTCTACTCTCTGTGGGTAGCTCTAACTCATAAGCTACCTCTCTGACTCTCTTGGTTACCCTGTACGGCCCATAGAAACGTGGCTTGAGATTCTCTGCCCCTTTCTACTTTAGTGAAAATTGTTGATAAGGTTGCAAACGTAGGTAGACCATGTCCCCCACCTCAAACTGTCTCTCCACCCTATGCTTATCAGCGTAGACCTTTTGCTGATTTTGTGCCACCTGCAAGTTGTCCTTGAGAGCCTGGAGGATCTCTTAGCTCTCTTAGACACAATCCTTTTCCACTAGGGCTTTACTATCTCCAAATATCATGTCAGAAAAAGAAACTACATCATAAGCATAAGTTGCTCGAAAGGGAGACATACCAATCGACATGTGGTAAGTGGTGTTATAGCATAACTCCCCCAGGTGTAACCACTTCACCCATGCTCTTTGCTGCCCCGTGACTTAGTTGCACAGGTACCCCTCCAACCATTTGTTCATGATCTCAGTCTGCCCATCTGTCTATGGGTGATAGCTAGTGCTGGGTATAAGCTCGGTTCCCACTAGTTGGAACAACTCCTGCCAGAAGGCTCCCATGAATCTACTATCCTTGTCACTATGTTCTTTGGGAACCCATGCAATCGAAACACCTCCCGAAAGAACAACTCAACCACCTGCGAAGTTGAATATCTCGATGGGATAGAAAAGATATGGGTAAATTTAATCAAGTGATCTACCACCACATAGATGCAATCTCTCCCCTATACCATCGAGAGCCCCGTGATGAAGTCCATGGACACACTCTCCCACTTCCTCTTCGAAATGGGAAGGGGTTGTAATAGACCAGCAGGGTGTGACAACTCCACCTTGTTCCTCTTACAGGTCACGCACTCTTGTTTGTGCCTCAACACGTCCCCCTTGAGCCCATGCCAAGAGAAACGTTCACGGATGGTACGATAAGTCTTGAGAAAACTCGGGTGTCCTGCTAGAGGGGAGTCGTGACCTGCTCGCATAATCTTCTCCTTGACTTATGATTCTGGCACTAAGTATATCCAGTCTTTGTAGTAAATCACGTCATCTATCACCCGAAATTTATCATCCCCATATGTGTCGTCTAGTATCTCACAAGATTGTTTGTCCTTGGAATACTCAACCAAGAGTTGGGCCTTCCAATCATGTGCAACGTCCATCAGAGAGAGTATTGTGGGCCTCTAGGAAAGTGCATTTTCTACTGCGTTGTGCTTACCCTTAACGTACTCAATCTCAAGGTCATAGGCCTGGATTTTGTTCACCCACTTCTGTTGCCTCACCTCCAACGACTGCTACTCCAAGGAAAATCGAAGACTATTGTGATCAGCCCCACCAAATACTGCCTAAACTTGGCTAGTGCATGCATCACAGCCAACATCTCCTTATCATAGACAGAGTACAATCACTCATGTGGTAGCAGTTTTTTGCTCTCAAATACAATAGGATGGCATCCCTATGTTAACACAGCCCCAACTCCCTCACCTAAGGGATCACACTCTAATACAAATGGTCGTGTGAAATCAGGTAAAGCCAAAATAGAACAGTTGCTCATAACCTTCTTGAGGCACTCAAAGGCCTCCTGTGCCACTTGCGTCCACTCAAAATCCCCCTTCTTTGTCAAATCAGTGAGGGGTGTTGCAAGTTGTGAGAATCCTCTCATGAACCTCCTATAGTAAGTGCAAATGCCCAGGAACCCTCTCAACTCTGTCACGTTCTTGGGTGTTGGCCAATCCAAGATGACCTAATCTTCTCTTGGTGTACCTTCACTCCGTCCTCCCTAATCACATGTCCAAGGTACAACAACTATGTCAATCCAAATTCACATTTGGACATCTTCGCATACAACAGTTGCTCCTCTAATATGCGAAGTACTACCTCCAAGTGTTGAAGGTGCTCCTCCCAAGTCCGACTATAAATGAGTATGTCGTCAAAGAAGACAAGGACAAAGCATCGCAACTACCCATGAAACATGTGGTTCATACAATACTGGAATGTAGTTGGACCTTTGGTTAACCCAAAGGGCATCACCAAAAACTCAAAGTGTTTGTAGTGGCAACAAAAGGCAGTCTTAGGGATGTCCTGCTCCCTCACCCGGATCTGGTGATACCTTGAGTGTAGATCTATCTTAGAGAATTATTTCGCCCCTCTAAGCTCTTCCATCAGCTCATCAATGTGCATGACAGGGTATCGGTTCTTTAGTGTCCTGTTATTGAGGTCCCTGTAGTCGATGCACATGCGTAGTGTTTCATCCTTCTTCACTAGCACCACAGTAGAAGTGAAGGGACTCGAGCTAGGCCTGATGTGCCCCAACCTCAACAGCTCCTGAATGGCCCTCTCTATCTCGTCCCGATAGACTTTTGGGTGCTTATACAAAATAGTGATGATTACATTCACTCCCTTCTCCAACTCAATAGTATGCTCGAACCCACGCTCTAGTGGTCTTCCTGGAGGGATCTCCCCAAAAACCCCCTGGTGCCTATCCAGCAAGGCTGATATGTCTAGATGCACAGGTCATGCCAGAGTCCCTACCTCTGAAATATGAAGTTTCGCCGCCCACTCTATGTCCCCATGTCATAGATTTGCCTCCATCCTATGAAAGGAAATTGTCTGGGGTGGATAAGAGTGCATCCCTCTCATTACTACGACCTTCCCATCTAGGCCTGTAAACTCCATCTCTAACTTCTGCCAGTTAGTGGTCTCCCTCTCCAGTGAGTATAACCACTAGCCACCCAACACCACATTGCTGTCTGGAACATCAACTACAAAAAAGTGATCAATGATTGAGTAGTTCCCCATCACCATAGTCAACTAGAGGATGTACTTAGTGAACTACATGGTCCGGTCTCCTGGCACCAACACGGAGAATCCCTCAAATGTCTTTGTGTGGATGCCCCTACGCTCCACCATTTTGGCATCAATAAAGTTGTGGATGGCCCCACTGTCTACCAGGACTGACACTTGCTGCCCATGTACCGTTCCCCTGATCTTGAGTGTCAAATACTTCGGCACTCCCCAAAGTGAAGCAAAACTCCCTCTGATGGGGCAAATGTTCCTCTTAGTGGTGGTGGTGGTGGTGGTGGTGGTCAACCTAATGACGGTCCTCCCTCATCTCCTTGCTCTGCTCCCATATCAAACTCCTCATTAGGCTCACTGTCTGAATACACCTCAATATAGTGGGCCTCTCCCTTAGTGCACTCAATGTGCCCAGGTGCCCAAGGCTCTTGACACGTGAAGCACAATTTCCTACTCCTGAGGTCTCTCCAGGTCTCCTCGTCCATCTAACCACGTCCTCCATCTCTCTGAGGTGGTCCGGTGTCTCGGTTCCCTTGTGGGGTCGTGGGTCTAGTGGGGGCAAAGGCCCAGGTCTTGGGCACTGTGTTAATCATATCTCGAGTCTTGGAGATAGCATCCGTAAGTGATATGGGCTTGTAGGCCTTCCCCCAATCACGAAGTGGCTTTGCAAACCCCTCTAGAAATAGCATGATCAGCGGAGCCTCTAAGATGTCGGTCAACATCATAGCAAATCTCTGAAACTTGGTAATGTAAGCCTCTACGCCGCCAATCTGCCTCAGATGGGCTAACTCCCTGAAATGCAACTCCGTGTCCTTCCTCTCAATCCTCCCCAACAGTCTCCAAGTGAACTCTATGTAAGAAGTGATGTGGATATGTCCCAACGTGATTAGCCCATGGTACCGCCACTCCTAGGCATATCCCTCCAAATGAAGAGTAGCAAACTGGATGGCATCAGTCTCTCGCATGGGGTTCAAGTGGAAGTATGTATCTAACTTTTGAAGCCAACCTCTAGCTGAACTCTTGGCCAACCCAACAAAGTTAGGGAGCATGACCTTCCCTGTCACCTTCTGCATCTCCTAGTTAGAGGGCACCCCTCAATAGTGTGCTCTAGCCCTAGTAGTACGTCTCTCCTTGAGATGTATGTACTCCCCAAAAGACATCATCCCCTTGATTTGGGTATCCAACCACTCATACCTACTAATACCGAATGCAACTGAATTGACCAAGTCTGCAACAGGATTTGGCTCTCTCTCTAGTTTTGGCTCATCCACGAATTGGGGCATAGTGGGACAGCCATCTTGCCCACGTTGGGGAGTGTGTGCAAGTTGATAGGTACATTTCCCCCTCCTGCTCTGGACCCTTCATCACCATGGAGCTCTCTCTCATGCCTCACATTCATTTACATCCCCATCACATGTTGCATCATGTCCATCATGAGTTTCCCTTTCCTCAACATTTGCTAGTTGGTCCTCAACAACTCCAAGATTTGGTTTTAGCCCACCTATCTGGGTTGTTCGTCATCTCTCTGATTGTCCATATGACCTCTGAGCTGGTCCACCTCAGTGTCTGAAAACGGGTCTACTTCCCCTACTCTACCTCGGCCCCTGCCTCTACCTCTACCTCTATGTCGATACATTGCTCCAGTACATGGCCATGTCATCACCTGCTCTCAAGCCCACAACTAGCCAAGAACATGCTTTAATACCACTGTAACATTCTTAGTGGAAAAAATTACTGTGATAACAAAAAACATGTAATTCAATTCAACACAAAAAATCAGTAAATACCCAACAAACAAAAATGCTCCAAACATGCCAAAATGGGCAATTTTTATTAAATATATATCTGCTAGAGTACAATATGAAAATGGAAGAGTGCACCTGGGCTTGCACAAGGAAAGCTACAAGCCTCAGGTGGATGCTTTATCATTGCCTAAATGCTGCTAGAATTTTCCCTCAAAATCTTTGTTGGCCTTGTATTTTTTGTATTGCTGGTTGTGTTGAGACCCTGGTTTGACCCCTCCAAACTACCAAAAAAATTCTAATAAATTATATATGTAAGCCTTGTCAAAATCCCAGAAAAACCTAGAAAGGATTTACCCTGGTTTTGACTTGGCCCTCCTCCACAAGCAGAAATTAGAACTGTGGTAGATGCTGAAATGATTGACCCACAATGGCCGAAAAATTCACCACAATTCCACTCCGAACCATCCCCAACAACCCGAGCTCACAAAACTCTTTCACAAGCCTCCCCACAAAGTGCCTCTACAATGACTACACAGTCTCTAGACAAAATGACACAGCCCCTCCTCCAGGACAACACTTCAACTCCAACTCCAGCTCTTTCCTCCTCAAATCACTCCATGGCTCCCTGAACTGCGTCCCTGCTGGCCCAGAAGTCGTACCACCTCTGTGGCCCTCTCTCCAACTCCAACGTTGATACAAATATCCTTCCTAGGGTGGCACTCTATGTCCGCCGAAGAAAGGTTGAACTTCCTCATTGGGAAACTCTTGTGTTGAACAACACTATGTGACTCCGCTAAACAGCTAGAGCAATAATTCAATTGTCAAGTTATCAAAAGGCCCCAAATGTTGTTGCTTTCCTTCTATTTACAATTGTTGTTCATTTTCTCCATGTGGGCCCCTCTCTAGGCAATTCGAACCTCTTTCCTTGGCCATACGATTTCTCTCTCCTCAAGGGGGCCATAGTATTTGGGGAGGTGGCCCCCACATTCCACTAAGTTATGCATTTCGACCCCCTTGTCCTATGTTTTTCTCTCCAAAATTGTCTTAAACCCCAAAATTAACAAAATGGCAAAATTGTGGTACTATTAACAAAATTTATTTAGGAAGGGACATTACAAAATTTATGCCTGTAGATTGAGGAAGTTGATGATTATCAAATTGAAAATATATGTTTTCTATTTTCGGAAGATTGAGAAATGTTGTGCTTTGCAACACCCTAGGTCAATTATCTGTGATGGAAAAGCTATTTGGTCATCCTTCATAGTACATAGGCATTTAATAAGGCCAAGGATTGGGATTTTAAGACAATTACCATAAAAAGTAAATTAATCAAAATCCATAACATTATCACAATGGCAATCCATAACATTATCACAATGGCCTTAATCCAGCATTCTACAAGAGGCTTATTAGCTACTTTACTCTTAGGATGTTTAATTAATGTTTAGACAAGGAATAAAAATTTTTCCATTATAGAAACCAGATTGCTTGTTACAATCAATCAAGAGTTCATTTGCATCATGGAACATTTGTAAATCAAACCAAGAGATTGTTTGTATTAATGAAAATAAGGTTTCATTGGTTGTAAAACATGTGTGACATAGTCTTTCACAAAGTCATATTTGTTTGCAACACGTACAAGTCTCATCATTTTAACTCCTCTAAAATTCCCAATGCAGATGGTTGAAGGCATATATTATTTGTGTTGTGCAACAAGCTATCTTAAAATTACCATTGTAACAACTTAGTACTTGGCACAATACCCAACAACATATGACACGTTTTTGCTTTGTCCACATATGAGAATGTTAAACGGCTAGAACTAAAGCATTGACTTGCATAAGAAACTATACAGAATGTACCAATTGAATACTTCCATCTTAAAAGTGATCTAACACCTTAGGTATTTCATGACTCCAATTTAACATCACATCACTAATGACTTCAGGTTTAGTATCGAGTCATGTCTCGAAATGTAGGACAAAAATGATCTTGAGATGTGATAGTTTATATTAAATTTACATATTAATCAAACACAATGTTAAATCAGATTGGTCATCATACTAGTCAATCCGAAAAATGTGAACAGGATCGGAACTAGAAAATATAGGGACAAAAAACTAGTCAACCAAAAATACATAAAATATTAAAATTCATGTGCATCCACATGGATCCAAACAATAATATACAAATATGCAATTTTTTTAGTGTATACAAGGGTGCATTAACCAAAATAGCACAAAGCGCAATCTATCTCTAAACCAAAGATACAACAACAAAGAGGCTCTAAATGGCCCCTAGAGTCCAAAAAATCATGCTACAACAAATAACTCATATCATCAAAATTCTACCTATATTAGGATCCTCATAATCAATACCACCCTCTAAGCATTAGAATAAGATAGCAAAGAATTGACATGTTGAATCAGTGATTTTGCTTGAGTGAAGGGTATAGTTTTATGAGGGTCATGATAGAGGAGTTCAACAATCAATGTCACCAACATCAAAGTACATAGAGGGCTTCATCCTATTGATATAATGCAGGTTTCATACCCTCATACATGATAGAATCCAATGGAAGCATCACAATTCTACCAATCCTAAAACCCTGAGAATTATTAAGTTTGTTGAATTTGAAATGTGATCTAAAATCCTGCTTTCTCCATATAAAATCCAATGAGGTTGGAACCTCTCAAACATCCTAAAACAATTAATGATAATGTTAAAAAATTAAGTGATAGTATGACTCTTTAGATATTATGCTTGCAAATAATCCAATTTATTATTTTTTTTTTAAATTAGGTTTTCACGGTCTCTAGCCACAGTGTATGACACTGTACAAAACTGGCCAATTCGTTAAAACGGTATAGATCCCCAATTCAGACCAGTTTTGCCTCTAAACAGGTTGAACCAACCGATTCCACCAATTCCGGTGCAGTTCCAGTAACACTGATCAAATAGGCAAATTTAATTTAAACTTACAAAACACCCTAGATGCATTATTAAACATTTCATTGATTGCGTATCATGATCATGGAAAATGAAGAACTTTGTCATCCTTGTCAAGTGTCTAGATGGTTATACCCCGCCATTGTTGTTGTTCCTTAAGCTTAGAAATGATGCATATGCTTATATGTACTTTTATTGATGCTTTAAAATGGTTTTTAACAAACTGAACTGTGAATGCCAATGTCATGTTCTCTATAACTGAGGAACTAATAAACCTCCGTTCAACAATTTTGGGTATTAATATTAACCTGGATAACTTTGCAATGTAACTTTCCTTGTTATTCAGTTATTGCCCAAAACCTGGCAGTGGCAAACCCACCTTGATAATAACTTTCCTGCAATTTTATATCACAGCGGTTATAACTCCAAGAGCTCTTTGTAGGAGCATTAACAAGCACAACAATGTCCTTGAGGGTAGAGTAAAAGTAGTAGTCTTTCCAAAAATGATATTGGCAACCTATCAATATCGATAATCTGAAATTTGAGCATATATTTCATAAGCAATAAAAGCATTTGCAGTAGTATGTTTTTAAGTGGAGACATGCAAAAATCACCTTCAAATTTATCCGCATAAAAAGTTTTCGCAGAAAAGCATGCCACAAATGTGCACTCAAAATCCTTCCCTTCATTTCTTCACCCTTGGTTAGATGGTCTACAATAAGGTAATGTTGCTGCCATAGATGCAACAGCCAAGATTAAAGGTATCTTTGCCATATATTTACATGTTTCCAAAACACTCGAGTTTCTTATAAATATGCAAGCTTGTATTGAACCAGCTACGACTAACCTCGTTAACATGTCCTTAACAGCTTAAGGTGTTTATGACATTGTGGGTGGATTTACAAGGAATGGATTCTGAATTGTATGTTTAGAAGGCCCTGCTTAATATGGTTCCTTACAGCCAATTTTGAATCCAAGACCCTATCTCAATTGATGTTCAAAGCGATAAGTTTACATGTTGAATGGTTGTCACAAGAAATAGTTAGTAACAAGAAAATGCACGAAATTAAGCAGCAGTTAAATTCAATTAACCAACAATTCAAACATATAGCCGAGGCATGTGTGTGTTAGTTTTCATCTCATTCCACTATTTCTTTATTATTCATATTTCAACATAATCACCGGATGCAAAATCCTCACATACATCATCCCTCTCACTACAAAAAGTTACATAAAGTTAATACAGAAAAATAAATAGTAACTCTTCATTTAGGTGATAAAGGAACCTCAGAACAAGTGGTTAAATATGTGGCCATTATGTTATGTCATCCGAACAATCTTAGGGATTTTCTTCTTCTCCCTTGGGCTCAACAGATGGGTCTGGTAAAGATTTCAGCACCTGCCAGCAGATTCAGAGCACCAACATTAGGTGTATTAACACAACTAGAAAATAGAGATGCCTTCAACATAAGAAACATAAAATATGTAGAATATAGGTCTTCCATTCAGATAAACATCATTATTTCTTAAAACTCTGCACCTTTAAGGAAGAAGGTGCTTCTATGGTGACGCGGGACTTGACCTACAATTGACCACCTTGATGAGCATCTGCCTACATATATGACGGAAAGACTTGGATCCAGAAACTACATGCTTAATTAAATCAAAATGCATGAAACTAAAAAAAATGTTAACGAGACTTGGCTGGGTGGTAACTAGGGGATGGTGGTGATATTCTACCAACACAAGTTGGTCGAGTTTATGCATAGGACATTGAGATCCTATTCAAGAATGCCATTGACTCTCCCACCTCAATGTTGATAGGTTAGTGTCAAAAGCCAAAGCAACGTTTCTCAAAGTAAAACTAAACATAAACACAGAAAACACAGCAGTAAGAGTGGATTCTGGTCATGGATATACAATGCCTAACAGAAAATGGGTGTGCTTCACAAAAAACATGTATTTATCTTTTTTTACCATGGTAAATCGGTAACTCATTGGACTAATCTAGGTAAGGTCCAAGATTAAACCTAGCACTTGCCACTATAGCACCAAGAGTATATCCAAAAACCTATAAGCCAAATAGGGTGTGTTATGACTAAAATATATAAAAATAATATAAATATAAATAATGATGATAATTATAATAATGATTAGTTTATTAGTAGATAGTACTAAAGAGGCATGTCTAAACGGGACATGACCTTCTATGAAGAGGTACCTGCTTGGGGGTATATAAGCAGGCCCCTCACTCTCCTTTGTAACATCATTCTTATTCTTACATTTTAATATATATATTCTTGTATCTCAATGGAGATCTACATATTCCAAGTCTTCCAAAGTATTTAACTTGAGCTACGAACTTTGTTCATTCCATTTGGTATCAGAGCCTGAAGTAAATCAGAATCTGCCACACATATGATAAGGGAAACCAAAAGAACTCTTTATCTACATCTAAATCACAAGAGCAGAAATTTCCATCAATCTACAAATCCATATCACTCAGAACATAAACAACAAATTTATGTTCCAAAGAAACTGAAGCGCGCACAACTCAAACCAGTGATAACAGTTCATCATAAGTTTCCAGTGATCAAAATGTTTCACAAAAGATTAATTTAGGATGGTCAGATCCTTTCTCTGTGTGACAATTTTATATATCACTCCAAAGATCATATCAACTTGTATCGACAAAAATGATTGCCCCGAGATGAGAAGACATTCGGAACAAAAAAAGAGATAGAGTATTTTCATCAGCGAGCTTTGAGGACAAAGCTTCTTGAGGAAGGCGATGTTATAAATGAAATATATAGATATAAATAATGATGATAATTATAATAATGATTAGTTTATTAGTAGTTAGTACTGAAGAGACATGTCTAAATGGAACATGACCTTCCATGAAGAGGTACTTGTCTGGGGGTATATAAGCAAGCCCCTCACTTTCCTTTGTAACATCATTCTTATTTTTACATTTTAATATATATATATATTCTTGTATCTCAATGGAGATCTACATATTCCAAGTCTTCTAGAGTAATTAACTTGAGATACGAACTTTGTCCGTTCCAATGTGCTTCACAAGAAACATGTATTTATTTATTTTTTTACCTTGGTGAATCAGTAACTCGTTGGACTAATCTAGGCGAGGTCCAAGATCAAATCTAACAACTGCCACTATAGCACCAAGAGTATATCCAACAACATATAAGCCAGATATACCAGGAATTTATGACTTAGAAAGAGCCAAGACTCCATGAGGTGGGGGAGCCTACTCCTTGAGACTTATCACAATTGGCCAAAGATATTCCCATGTGGGTTTTCAAACCAGGTGGACGGGATAACATCCCATTGTACCAACCACTCGGTCATCCTACGGGAAAACAAAAAAATCATTTTGCTCCTACTAGGAGAAGATGACCTTATTCAAAAGACATTAAGTGAGTGGATGCACCTTTTATTGAGGGCAATTTATATATAAATTAGTGTTTGCAGTCACTGACTTATTCTATTTTGCAAATTTATGCTCTACAAAAGGCAGCCGTTGGTATAAAAACTAGTGTAAACCTATCTTAGACCTAGATTTATCAAGTGCCAAGAGATTTCATCCCTCTTAACAATTGGTAGATGCGGGGTTAAGGTGGATCTACACATACACATATATCAACATTATGCCACGCATGGAAAGAACTACACATATTCATTTTGAGCAAAACACACACACACACACACACATATATATATCAACTCCATGCTCAATATGGAAGGAATTGCAAATCTCCTTCATTTTAAGCAACAAATCAATATAATATTTGAGTGATATAATTCTTTGTGCGATTGTAAATTTTCAATGTGTAAATTGCATTTTTGAATGCATAAATGGATTCAACACTTTGAGAATCCTCTTGGGCCCTCAAATTGTGTAGACTACACAACTTGAACTTGTAATTCAAACAAATATTTATTGGATTTCAAACAAAACTAACTAAAAAACATACTTCAAAAAGGGTCAAAACTTAGAATAAATAAATTACATGAAATTTTTTAACCATAAGAATTTTTTTGTTTTCAATTGTTTTATATAATATATATAGTTGATATTGAAATATTTTTATTTATGGCCCACATTGTCCACATTAAAAAAATTGTCATTGATTTATTCTTGAAACATCTCTCTCTCTCTCTCTCTCTCTCTATATATATATATATATATATATATCAGTGTTGCACAACTCTTATAAGACCTGAGAGTACCCGCAGGTCTTGACAGATTCTATAGTGAGACGGGTCACTCGCATAAGACCTGCGGTCTCTACCTGTACTCATCCAAACCTGCATAGAACTCGTCTACTCGTATTGAACCTATGAAAAACTACATGTGACCCGCATAAGACTCGTGGACCCACTTAAAATTTGTAATTTTTTTTTTTTTGGAGATCGTATTTTTTTAAAGTTTTTTTTTGTATTTTGCCGAGTTTTATATCGATCATTTCCAAGTCTTATAAGGGTCGTCGTGTCAATAGCCAAATGAGTCTTATATGAGTACGAGTCATGTAACAATGATATATATATACACACACACAATGTAACTATTTATATTGAAATATTTCATTGATGGTCCATGTTGACCACTACGTGTCAACAACCCATAGAAGTACACCCCATTTTTTCACAAAAACCTAATCGATGTGTTCATGTCGTGCAGCTATCATCATCAGCTTGATCATCATCTTATAATGTAAACCCATTCTGCATGTGTATAATGTAAATAATCTCAGCAGATTCGTGTCGTGTATGTAATTACCTAGGTAAACCTACTTTTCTGGTGATGATCTACATTCCGAGAGGTTTTTTGTCTCACCAATCCATTCTCGGATGGTCGACAGAGTTTTCCTTCAGCCTTACCCCAAATCCGGAATGGATTTTGTCACTGAGATCTTAGGGGAGTCCTAGTGTTCTAGATCGAGTCTATGTAAAAGTGTTTTGGGAATAATCCTAACTATTTGGTTATGTTATTATTACAAATTGCTTGGTACGCTAGATTATATTTGTATCGCAGAATTAGGTAGTCTGTGAGGGTCTTTTGCAAATGGGTTTTCCCCCTTGAGATGTAAAAATTGTAAAAATCATGATGTAAAGTGTCTTAAGGGTTGGAAAAATAATTTATCCCCTCACAGGTTAATTAATTAAATTTTCTGGCCAAAATTAATTAAAATCATAAGCCAGAAATTTAATCAATTGTAGGTCCTACGTAAATTTAAATTCTCCGAAGGCAAAATTCGTCGGTCCTTAAAAATTAAATTTTAAGAGGTTCGAGACTAAGGTAAATTAATTATTTTGCTAAATTTTAAGCCTTTGATCCCTGGGGTTAAGTCAAAGTCAAAATTTTGAGAAACTTAATTCAAAGATTTAATTTTTGAATTAATTAAAATGCATTATTTGAAAAATTCGAATTTCCTTGAGAATTTAAAATTTCGACGGATGAGATTAAAAGAAATTTTGATCCTCATCAATGATCGAGATTGCTTTGACGAGAATCACTCAAACTAGCCATTGAAGGATTTATCTTTAAATAGGAGGTCATTTGTCAGTCAGTAAATCCGATCTTTTGATCGTGTGCTAAGCTAAAAGCTCTAGTGTAATCTTTTTTTGGACAATAAAGAAAGACTTTGGGATTAATTTTCGTCGATGTTACTCTTCATGGAAGTATTGTAAGATGTATGTTTTCCATGCGTAAATTTTTTTAGCCATTGATAATAGCTTATGAAGAGTGATTTGAGTACAAGTATCTTGCTCAATTGTTGGGGTTTAAATGAGAATCTAAATTCTGAACGTAATAGCAGGTATCTCTACTTGTCTGAGTTTTATTATTGTTTTCTCGTTATATGTTAATGGATGGATTGAGTTTTGTAGGAAGATCTTGATTTTTAGATCATCGAGCGTTCGGGGAAGTTTTCAGTAAAACCAGCCAACTTCCGATTCATATTTTCTAAAGAGCCCAACTTGATTTGATCCCGGGCTTATCATAAGATTTTTAGTGGTGATGCATGAAAGATTTCCAACTCAGCACCTCCTTTAAACTTTAAAAATTTAAATATTTTTTATGTGCTAAATTGATAAATCTGGCTATTAAGAGCTTCAGATTATCAGATCTGGGAGCGGAGTTGGACTCACACTCCCTAGATCTAATAAATCTGCCATTCATGTACATAGATCTATAATTATTTTTGGTTTTCTGACTTTGTTTTTTCTGGGTTTTTTGTATATATTGTTTGGGTGTTTTATTGTTGTCTTGCAGCTACAGATCTGGGAAAAAATCTGTGTAGAGTCCAGATCTAAGCCCTGGAGGGTAAGATTTGGATCTCTTGAGTTCATCAACATCATTTTGCACGAATATTAATCAACCTTTTGCAGTCCAGGGGTTTAAATTTAAAATTCTTTAATCTGGAAAAATTCATAAGGGTTCCAAAAAAATTTTAGACCTGGATATTTTCTTGGGTTTCAGGGTTAAATTTAAAGCTAAAGTATAGTATTTTAATCTGGAATTTTTTCTTCGGTTCTTTGGCTACCTGTCTGCTGCCTAGGGTTTTCAAATTTCTCTGCTTTTCAATTTCTCTGCTGCAGAAGAATTTCGAAATTTTTTTTTAGGCCCACAACCTTTTGCTGCAACCTGCGGATTCTTCCTCATCTCCTTAACCCTCTCTCAAGTCGCATTTCTCTATTTTCCGCAGCTCCCTATCCTTAAATCTGCAGCGTTATCCTCCCGATTCCAGACCTGCATCCCTACAAACCCTCACGCAGTCCTCCCATCACTGCCCATCCACACATCCGAGCCACCCTTCTCCCCTCGTTGCTCACTGCCTGCTCCATCTAAATCCGCACATCTCCATCCCTCTTGCCTCACAGAGTCTGTTGTCCGCGCATCTTTCCTCATGCAAACTCCCTGCATATCTCACTATCCCCCTACGGCTTCGTCTAGCTCTCTGCTCCCCAAACACGCATACTCTTGCTACCTCCCGCTGCCTAACCTTCATGCATCCCTCGTCCCTTCACTTATTGGCCTTCCATCCTCGCAATCACACCCACATCCATCTACAAATCTGTCCTTGTCCGCATGCTCCTCTTCGCTCCAAAGCCTGCACAACAAACACAATACGCACAAGACTTTTCATTTCATTTGTATTTTCAAATAGTTCGGGTTAGCTAGCGTATATACTTTCTATCTTTTTATTATTTCATTTGATTTTTGACTTAGTGCGTTTTTGTTTTTTTTGTTATTTGTTTTGATTCATTTTTTTTTATGTGTATTGTTACACATTGTTATGAACTAGATTTGATCTTTTATTTTTATTTTTATTTTTATTTTGTTTGGTTAGATTTCATTTCATTTTGATTTAATTTTTCTTTTTTACTTTTCATTATTTTTGTGATTTCATTTAAAAAAAAAAAAAAAAAAAAACTAAACCTTCTTTTTAATTTTAAAAAAATATAAAAAAAAATTCTAAAAATCTTTCAAAATTCTAAAAAACATAAAAAAAAATCTAATTTTTTTTTTGTGACTAAGGAGTTAAAATAAATTGAGGGATTTGCACTTAAAAATTAAAAAAAAAAATTAAATATTCGTTTTTTTTTCCCATTGATTTGTTTTACTTCTTTATATTTTGCTTAAGGAATAATTGAAGCGCTAATCTAAAGTTCCTTGGTGTTATCTGGTGACTAAATGCATTTTCATGACTTTTCTATGGTCAAAGTGTGACTAGTGTTTTAAAATTTATATTGGCTATAGGCGAAAGTTAATTGTTTCTAGATCTCGGCAATTAATGAAAATTATTTTAAATCTGGAATTTCTTACATATTGCATTTTTGGACGTTTATATTGATCATTCATGATTGTTATTTTTCGTCACATATTGGAAAATTATTTTAGATAACTTGTTTTCTTACTTAATCTACGGTTAATTGAACATAAAGGCATTGGTCCATAATTGTTTCTATCTTGTGGTCATGTCTTGGTTACCTTAGTGTTTAATCTATTTATCTGGTTAATCAAAATTCATTTACAATTCATCAAATTGTTCATCTTTAAAATCTCCTAGAGCTCGTGTTCCACGGGCTTTCTCATCCATTTACCTTAGGGTCTACCCCCGTTGACTTGCCTAGGAGAGAGTCTAAACGGAATAAGGATCAAGAGTGACAGCCCTTTACTCTGAGCATTGTCACGGTGCCTAGACACTTTGTGCGACAACAATCCATATTGAAATTCTTTTGTTATTAATATTTCTTAAATGTCACATATCAATTTCATATTATTAGGAATTTAATGAATGAAAACACCTCTCTCTAATTAAGAAGTAATTGAAATTCTTTACTTTGAATTACTTTTTCGACCTATATATTCCAAGTTGATATATAATTATTTTATGTGAGGTGGACATCGAAATATCTTATTTATCGTCTACATTCAATTTTTTTTCTTCTCTACTTTCTCCATATATAGATATATACCAAGTTGTTATTGAAATATATTAGTTAACATGAATATTCAAATTTTATTTAAGGCCTACACTGAAGTACTTTTTAAAAATAAAAGAATTATACATATTCCTCACACTAGAAGGTAAAAATGTTAAGAAATTTTTAATTTTTAATCACTTTATCTCACTACATAAAGTTCATATAAAATTATGTTACTTAATATGAACTTCAAAATATTTGTATTCATGGCTAAGAATGAAATATTTTTTGGTTATTAATATTTTTTTAAAATACTAGATGTCCATTGTATGTTAAGCACGAAAGGAATCACACATCTCTTTCACACTGGGTTGTAATATCAACAATGAACAGCGAGCACATGAGAATGAATTTATTGATGTTTTATAGTGTTTCTAATTAATTCTAACCAAATATGTATGTTCACTTTTGTTTTTAATTATAGCAGACATTTTTTAATTTAGTGAATATTTTATTTTTATTTTAAATGGGACACGTGTCAACTCTAAATTGAGTGTGGAAGAATTACACATCTCCCTTATATTATGTTGAATACCCATCAACACAATAAAACATAAAATAAGGACTCAATAATGTTGGTTTATTATTGCACCTCTTTTATAGCTCGTATTTCCTTATATCCTTATCAATCATGATCTCGTTAGGCATGTGCACATGTTAAACGCAAGAAGTAAGATCCTTCTTAAAGCATAAAGTGCATGTAATTCTACAATGGCTTGGGGACTAAAGGAAATTGTAGATTCACCATAAGATCAAATCCAAGCAAAGAGAACATTTGAAGGACTCTTTCAATAGAAAATTCCAATTATGTTATGGTTTTGTCCACAAAAAATAAACAACGCAGTCCAGGTAACCAATATTTATTTTTATAAACACATCGGCAGTCTACTTTTGCTTTCCATTGACTATGAATTATAGCTGCACTGTCTGTATTTCTATTTTCAAGATCATGTGCAAGCATCAATCCATTTCATTTGTGAAAAACTTACATTAGAAGTAACTGGATTATGGTATGTAAGTTATTACAAAAAAATATTATATGGACATTGTAAACTTCAATATCAATGAAAAAAATGAGATTTTAACGTATTTTTTTCTTACTTTTAAGAAAAAAATCTGAGTTTTATCGAGTCAATTCCTACACTTTGGCCCTGTTGAGTCAAGACGTGTCTTTGGTGCACCTCTCTAGGTCAATGCAAGGGTGCCATTTCTGAAATTAGGGTGTGGCGGTGCAAGATGAATGTGTTACATACATAGCAAACTAGACACACAGTGTAAAAGATGTAAAAAATTACAAAACTAGAACTAAGAATTTAGATAAGATAAGATATATGTATTAATGTCCGAAAAATGACCATTAAGTAGGTCAATGGGACTGTTACGTGCAATGATGTCTACAAAAAAAGCAGGATCACTAAAGCAACTCCTATATAAAAGCAAGAAGCAGAAAATTAAAAAAGATTTTCTTCTTAAAACATACAGTAATTTGAATTTCTATGACATTATTAATGCTCTAGAATGGAGAAAATAGAATTTGGGGCCTAGCAGGGTCCATACGGATAAGATCCTAAAAATTGCACCAACAAACAAGAACCAATGTGAAAGATGTGAAAGATGTGAAATTTTGGAGTCTTTGATCTTTAGGACTGTTGCCTGAAAATCTAGTAGGTCTTGTGAGAGGCCTCAAAAGGCCAAACCTTGTTACAACAATGAGAGAGATTGTCACTATTATCTCAACAATCTTCCTCGTACTCTTTAGTGGAATTCCACCACTAGGGAGGCTTCCCAATTATCACCCAAAAGGTATTCAATATTATATGGCTTGTTGAGAAATCAATGCTAGTAGATATTAAGGTTTGATTCCTCTTTCTTGATAATTACTTGTGAATTATGTTGGCCTCTTTTACTTCTTTATTAGATTATCTTTCATCAAGCAATCACCAAATTATGTATGTGTGAAGATCACAAGAACAAGAGACACAAGACGTAGGCGCACAACCAGGGCAAAACCCTTATAAGGGGAAAACCAAGTCAAGGACTCTTCCTTCAATAATTCAATTCAAGATGAGACACTTCCAGACTTCTTAGACCTAGATAAAGACCTCCTCCAACCACCAAGTCAGCCCATCCTCCTTGTAGATGTCCTTTTCTCAGCCTTCCAAGTGTCAATGCTTCAAGGTGCAGCTTCAGATCAAAATTTCAGCCCTAGCTTTAGCTCAATATCTTCGCATGTGTGAGAGAAAGGTAGCCCAAAAAATCGATTTTCCTCTTCCCATCTTCTCTCCTCTCTTGCAACTTTGCATTCTTTTCCAGCTACTGCTTCGTAGAGATCGAACTTGTTGATGATGCTCTCCACAATGAAGTCGAACTGCTCAATATATAGGCTTCTTGTGAGGTCGAATCGCCATAATCTAGGCCGACTTGTTGAAGGCAAGGGCGGCTTCGTGTGGAGGTGACAAATTACCTTTTTGACTTCAAAATAATTAGTTTTACATGATACAAAAACCCAAGAAGGGTCTAATAATAATGACAATGACTCTAACGACTCAAGACAAAGCCTAGAAGTCCTCAATAGGGAATTTGACCTAGAAAACACTAACTCAAGCATGAAATCCATGCTTTAATAAGTCATTTTCTTTAATAATGAAATTTTATTTTGACAAGTACAATTATGCAGACCGAAACTAGTTACATTCTTCAACAATCCCTCTTAACTAAGGAGGTATTCATAATTACATTTTACACGTAGATACAAGTACATGGAAGGTTTCAAAATGACATGAACTACGAGGAGTCCTAACACACTCAGTTCTACGAACCAATGTTTTAAAACTCTGGTTCGGAAACAGTCGAGGGTCGGCTTCGACTCCAACTCTGACTCGGTATCAACTCGGCTGGTTTGATTTCAATGACTCAACGTTTGTAAAAAATACATTAAATATTTATTTTTTTAATAAAAAACATAATTTTAAGGATTTTCATTCATGTTTCCAAACAGAAAGCTTTAGAATATAGAGAGAAGACAACATATGATCAAAGTAGGCTCATGAATATGTCCATTATATCAAAATGGCACCCAGTGCATTGTCCAATACATACATGAATGATGATATAGAGATCAAAACAAAAACACATAACCAAAGAGGCTAGAAATGGCCTCTACAACAGAAGTAAACTGTGAAACATCACTAGTCACCAGTACTACTGGCTATTGCTAGAGGAGCCAACATCATCTGGCTCAGAATCTGAATCTGAATCAGACAGGGAAACCCATGGCTCCTCCTCACCATCATCTCCAACTACAACTGTAGAAGTGGTAGCACTAGCAAGCTACGCAACAGCTGCACGCTGAGATAGATGAGATATGCGCTTCCGTCGTTGCTGAGCAGAGGAAGCGCCTACAACTGGAGGACTTGGGGTTGGGCCTGAGGCTGGTACAAGTGGATCTGCATTCAACTAAACATTTTGTTCAAGTAATACCTCCATCTGTAAATCCAAATCAAGATCCTCATCAAAATCAAACTCTGTTGAATGACTCTCCACTACCCAATCTGATGTTGGATCAATATCTTCCAACACAATGGGATCTGAACCATGTCTTTTGTTCAGCAATTGGTTGCGTCTAAGCTAGAGGTTGTATTGGACATAGACTAGATCATTTAACTGTTTTTTATCCAAATGGTTTCTCTTCTTCGTGTGAATCCTCCCAAAGACAGACCAATTGTGCTCACACCCAGTAGCATTGCAAGTTTGACTCAATATGAATTGCAAACTTCTGCAATTGAGGACAATGGCTACCAAAAGCCTCCCACCATTGTGCTGCAAAAAACATAGTAGTGTAATGAGTTAGCTCAACAAATTATATCCAACTTTCAAATTATAAACAATTTAACAAAATAAGAATTTGAAAATCGAAATTTTTGTTTACCTAGCTCATTTGCTTCCCTTGCAATCTTTGTTAGGTTCTTGCCAAAGGTACTTGTGGCTCTGCTTAAACAAGTGACATGTTGGTGTATCTCCATTTCATCACTCTCCATAGGGATCATGCGATCAATGCAGTCAACCAATCCATCTCTAACCTCCCCACCCAAAGCTCCTACCTCCAGAGCTTTATAATGATACCTTGGGTTCAAAAAATACCCAGTTGCATGTGTAGGGCGATGGAGTTGATTGTTCCATCTTTCATTAATGATTGCCCAAATGGGCCCATATTTAGCCATTCTATCCTTGTATGTTGTCTTTATTTTCTCCTTTGCTTGATCCATAGCCTCATAAATGAAGCCCATGGCCAATCTTTCCCCATCCACCAACCGCAACACCTAAACCAGTGGCTCAACAACTTTCACAACCTCTGGTACCTTTTTCCAAAATATTTTTTCATTAACTTTCTTTTTCAAATCTTTGCCATCCTATTTGTGAGACCACTGGCTTTCATTCCATTCATCACTAGAAAACATCTTCTGCAAGTTTCTATGTTGGGAAAGCATAGGTTGCAATGTCAAAAAATGAGTTACAAATCTATTGATGGCGGGCCTAATAATATTCTTGCCCCCTTGTGTGTCTCCTCACCAAGCTCAAAATCAATGAATGATTGTAGATACATTTTGTTATGCTTTTGGCATGCTCTATAGTATTTTTGACCCAATCTAATTTGCCAATATCCTCAAGCATGAGATCTATGCAATGTGTAGGACATGGGGTCCAAAAGATGGTTTTGTGTTTTTCCTCTAACAGTTTACCAGCAAGAACATAGTTAGAGGCATTATCTGCGATGTTTTGAACAACATTAGCCACCCCCACCTCCTCAACAACCTCATCCAATAGCTGAAAAACAATTGTCCAATTTTAACCCTATCAGATGCATCAACTGATTTTAGAAACATGGTTCCCTGTAGGCAAAAGCTAAGAAAGTTTATGATGGTACGGTTCATTTGATTAGTCCATCCATCTGACATGATGGTACATCCTGTTTTTGCTCATTAGTTTTTTGAAATCTTTCAAATACTCATCAACGGAGGAAATTCCTTTTCACAAATGAGACCCCCTTAACTCATGCATAGTAGGGCTTTTGAAGCCCTTTCCAGCAGCAAATATGGCATCAAACATAGGCTCATAATATGGTGAACAGGAAGCATTCAAGGGGATATCAGCATCATACCACCATCTAACTATGTAATCACAAGCAATCTCCCTCAAGTCTTTCTTCCAATGGTCATCTAAAGTGGGTTGCATATGACTTCTACTAGCTTGAAGACCATGTGCATCTAATGGAGAGGAGGGTGTGACAGTGCAATAACTTTTGATATTCATATCACCCTTCTTTTTCATTTTACCCTTACCCTTTTTTTCTTGCATGGACTCCAAAGAGGGAGGAACATAGCGGAATGGATGCATTAGTACAAGGGATAGATGAAGAGCCTTCAAAATCAAAATGGGGGTTGGTAGCCATCATTTGTCGTATACTCCTCTTCCTCCCAATTTCAGCCTCTATTTCTTTTTGCCTAGCTTTTTCTTCCTGAAACTTCTCATAGTTATTTAACAACTCCTTCCTAATCTCCCCAATTTGTGGTGATTCACATGGAGTAATTTGGCCTCTAATACCAGCCAAGTGTTGTTTCAGCGTATGAATGCCCCCAGGACCCTCCTTAATTTTTCGTTGGTAAAATTTGCAATGCATTTGATTATCAACCATTTCAGCATATGCCCAAGCAGCATCTTTCACTCTATGAGCCATTTTTTGACTTGGAAATAAAAGGAAAAAATCTAAAAATGAAAACAAAAAAAATAACATTGCTTCAATGTTCATTTCTTTTACAAAAAAGACTCTTTTCAATTTCCATATTTGCACAAAAAAGTAAATAAGCAAAAACAGATTTTAGAAGTGAAAAAAAAAATACATCTAGACACAAACCGCCTCCTCAATGTTGCTCCAACAAACCAACTCCTCAATGCTGCTCCAATGGCTGCCCAAGAAGCTCCTCACTGCTGCTCCAATGCTTGCCCAAAACTCCTCACTGCTACTCCAAAAACAAACTCCACAACTCTTCACAAACTCCTCACAAATTCTCACACAAATGCAATGAGATAGTTGTGAGGAAATGAAAGGGGTTGGATAGATTTTATAGGGTTGGGAGAGGTAAATGGACCTCAAAATAACCCTAAGGCAAATTAGAATTGGCTGTGGGGTCCAATTTGCCCCCCAAAAAAATTCGTTGGCCATGCCTTTGCATTGGTGACTAAGCCGTCTGAGTTAACTCGGGCTTGGCCGAGCCGGCTGGGTTGTTATCTCAAGCTGGTTGAGTCGATGAACGGCTTGGCCAGCTCAGTAACAACCCGACTAGCCATTCCGTTTTAGCCACCGAGCCAACCCAGCCAAGCATTGGCTCGATCTAGCTCAACTAAGACAGAGTCGGCTCAACTCTTTTTTAAAACACTGCTACGGACTAGATTCCTGACCAGGGTAATCTATCCGAGTGGGACTAAGATGGACTAAAGCTTTCAGCCAATCTAGGTACCATCAGGGTTACTAATTAACCATCAACCCAAGGATCTAGGTGTGTATCCAAGGTCAGAGCTCCAAGACCAATGCCACCCTCCCTCTTCGTGATCTAGACATCAACACACAGGCCGGCAAGATGTCCTCCCATGGATCCGCCATTAGATGCTTCATCTCTCCCTATCAACTAAATTGGTAATATCGACCAACCCAAGCATGCTTCTAAAATATTCAAACTTCTTATTCGGAAGAGACTTCGTTGGTACATCAACTACCTATTCATTTGTCGGAATATATTATAACTCTACGACCCCATCTTGTACCAAGCTCATAATGTAGTGGTACTTGTTGTTGATATGCTTTGTCCTTGCATGGAATACAGGATCTTTAGACATCTTCATGTTGCTTTGATTATCACAATTTATCACAGTAGGATCCAGAGGCTTCCCAAACAAATCTGACAAAAGTTTTCTTAACCACACAGCTTCCTTTCCTACTTCACGTGCAGCAACATATTCTGCTTCAGCACTACTTAATGCAACAAGATCTTGTTTTCTAGTCATCCACGAAATCATAGCAAATCCCAAGCTAAAACATCCACCTAGAGTGCTTCTTCCATCAGTCTCACTGCCACCCCAATCGAAATCAGTAAAACCTGTTAACTTGACTTCCTTTCCATCATACTTTAGGTAGTGATGTATAGTGCCACGTAGATATCGCAAAATATGTTTGGTAGTTATCCAATGGTCATGACGAGGCTCCAACTGAAATTGACTAAGAACACTCACGGAAAAACATATATTAGGTCTTGTATTTACCAGGTACATCAGAGAACCCACCAACTTACGATAGCTAGTAGGATCGACAAGACTAGAGTCCAAGCTTTTCAACTTCTTGAGATTAATGATCATGGGAGTAGTCATAGGTTTGGAATCCATCATACCGAATCTCTGCAATATTTCATATATGTATTTCCCTTGACCCAAAGATATTTCTCCAGGTTTCTGCCAGACTTCCAAACCCAAGTAATAATAATGCATGAATCCCATATCCTTCATTTCAAATTCGGTTGTCAGCATCTTCTTGCATTCTTGTATTCTGTGCTCCACACCTGTAATAAACAAATTGTCCACATATAGTAGAATAATGACTAGTTCATTGTTCGCCACCTTGATGTAGATGTTTGGATCTGTAGAACTATTGACAAACCCAATCCTTAAGAGATATGCATCCATTCTTGTATACCATGCCCTATAAGATCGCTTCAAGCCATATGGGGCTTTCTTAACTTTGCAAACATGTGTGTCCTTTCTATTTATCTCAAAACCTTCTAGTTGTTCAATGTATACTTCTTCATTGATGGTTCCATTCAGAAATGTTGTTTTTATGTCCATTTGATGAATATTCCATCCCATTGTAGCAACCAGCAAAACCAAAGATCTTATAGTAGTATATCTTGCAGTAGGTGAAAAGGTTTCTTCATAGTCTATAGCTTACTTTTGAGAAAAACCCCTTGCAACAAATCTAGCTTTGTATTTGTCAATACTTCCATCAATGGCATGTTTGATTTTGTAAATCCATTTAGAAGTGGCAATTGATTTGTCACTAGGTCTAAGAACGATTTCCCAAACCCCATTCTTCATAATGGATAGATATTCTTCTTGCATAGCATTCTTCCATTCTTCTTGATGAGTTACTTCTTCAAATGCAATTGCTTCAACTTCTATTAATTTTGTCATATATGTTGCATATCCTGAATATCTCTTTGGTCTTTTGCTCTCTCTAAAAGTTCCTTTAGTAGCTCCATGTCCTTCGGCATCATCAAGAGTAGCTTTTAACCCATTTGGCCTCTTCCTTGTTTCGGGTATGATCACGAGTTGAATAGGCTCACTTGGTCCTTCTACTTCTTCTTGGTTTGTAGTTGTCTTATCATGATGCTCTTCTTCTTCAAATAGTGGTGTATCTTCATCATCAGAATCTATTGGAATATCCTTGAATCTTTTGTAGGCATGATTCTCATCGAATATAACATCCTTTCATACTTCAATTTGTCTTCCTTCTTTGATGTAGATTCTATATGCTTTTGAAGAGAGACTATAGCCAACAAAGATGGCTTTAATGCTTGTAGAATCTAATTTCTTTCGCTTGTATTTTGGAACATGCATGTATGTGGGACACCCAAAGATGCGGAGATGGTCCACACATGGCTTCTTTCCTGTGAAGGCTTCTTCAAGTGCCATATTCTCTAGGATTCTATGAGGACTTCTATTTTGTATATATATAGTTGTCATGTTGCTTCACCGCATAGAAACTTTGGTAGATCTCGATCAAATATCACAGTTCTTATACATTCTTCAATTGTTCTATTTTTTCTTTCTGTAACCCCATTTTGTTCGAGATTGTAGGGAACAATGAGCTCCCTCTTAATACATGCTTCTTTACAATATGCAACTATTTCTTTTGAAGTGTATTCCCCACCATTGTCGAATCTCAGAGTTTTTATCTTTCTTTTGGTTAAGGTTTCCACTTCAGATCTAAACTCCTTGAACTTTTCAAATACTTCATCCTGTGTTGAGAAGGTAGAGCCATGTCTTTCTAGAGTGATCATCAATGAAGGTCACATAATAAAGATGGTCTCCAAGAGATTTGGTAGACATAGGCCCACACACATCAAAATGAATGAGGTCTAATATTTCTTTAGACCTTGTATCACTGCTTGTAAAAGGCTTCCTTGTATTCTTCCCCAAAGCACATCCCTTACATACTCCTTCACGATCTTCCTTGATGTTGGGAATGCCATTTATCATTTGATTAAGAGAGGGAATGATCTTGTAATGTATATGCCCATATCTTCTATGCCATGGTTCGATAGGATTGATCTCCATGTGAACTAGGGCTTGAGGAGATGGAG
>APFE030657323.1:206131-220272 GCA_000404065.3 Pinus taeda
TTATAACCTTCCTCCACGTATTCCAATAACTATTGCCTTATCAATGCTTGAATCCTTTCCCCAAACCAGGACTTTTCCATCTACAAAGGAAACCCTATCTCCTTTATCTTCTAAATAAGAAATTGAAAGTAAATTCTTTTTCAAACCTAGAACATAGAGTATATTGTTGAGATGTAGCTTTGCTCCATTTTCCAACTTTAATAATATAGATCCCAGGCCCTTTACCACATAATTGTTTTTATCTCCTAGTTCCACTGCATGAGATGATGGTTCCTTCGATAGAGTATGAAGTCATCCACTTTCTCCCATCATGTGTCTTGATCAGGGTTGCGAGGGAGGCCCCCCCCCTCACGTCCCCGTTCCAAATTCGCGCTCTAGTCGAGAGCTAGTCGGGAGTTCGCTCCCTGCCAAAAAAAATTGCTCCATGGTTTTTCGGGACCGTTTAGGGGAGCGGTTGGGAGCGTTCGCTCCTTGACCGCTCTCGTACTCTCCAAGAGCGATTTTTAAGAGGGAGTGATCGCTCCCGACCGCTCCCCCTCTTAAAAAGCGCCCCAATCCGATGCCAAAAAAAAAAGGCCACGCAGTCGAGAGAGAGGGGTGATAGCCAACTGTGAAAAGGGAGGGAAAGGAGAGGGGGAAAAGGATAAATAGACCCTCTCCCATCTCATTATTTACTTCATCCATTGGAGAGCAAGAGGAACAAGAGAGTTTGGAGCTTGCAGAGAGGAGCTTGGTGAGTGGAAGAGAGAGGAGCTTGAGGAGCTTGCAAGGGGAGATTGGAGCTTGGGATTGAAGGCCAAAGAGGTAGGATCTACACTCTAATCTAGCATTTTTTTATGTTCATTGCTAAATAAATAAATTCCCTATTTCCCATTCCCGTTCCTCCATCCTTTTGCATACTCAAAACTTCAAAGTTCAAACATCATGGTTATATGGCTTGGCATTTTCTTCTTCTTGGTTCCTTGTTTGGTTATTATGGTGTTGGAGAGTAGAAGGAGGGTTGATCATGATGAAGTAGAGGATGAAGAAGTGGGTTATAGTGGATTTGATGAAAACCCCGGAGAGGAGCACCTTGGTGAGGAGGAAGAGAGTGAACATGATTCAACCCAAAAAACTAAACAACACCAAACCACATTGTGGAAATATGTTTCTAAGCTTGAGGGAGGGAAAGGGGGTGGAACCACTAAATTTGAATACCCCCATTGCAACAAAAGCTTGAGGGAGGGAAAGGGGGTGGAACCACTAAATTTGAATACCCCCATTGCAAAAAAACTCACAGGTTCATACACCCATGCCAGAAGGCATCCATGTGGGAAAAGGCTACAAGATGAATATAAACTAATAGGAATCAAAACTTGTGCAAGTGTGTCAGCAACAAATAGAGCCAAATACATAAGGGAAGAGGAGGAAGTCCAATACAAATCTAAAAAATCAAAGGGTTTCTTTAAACATACCTCACAATCACATCAACATGCACAAAGAACTCCTTCAGCATCCTCCCATGGCAGTGGATATGGAGGCATGGGACCAAACATCTCTTTGAGGCATACAACCATATTAGATTTCTTTCATGAAGGGTGCAGGAATGACGTGGATTCAAAAAATTACCGGTTTCTCTACGCATGTGGGATACCATTCAATGTTCTTCGCTCACTTTATTGGCATGAAATGGTTTCTACCATAAATGATGGCCCTAAAGGATACAAGAGCCTTGGGTATGACAAGGCTAGAACCATTGGACTTGATCATGAAAAAGCAAAAATATCACATTCTTTGAGTAGAATGACAAATTCTTGGACTAAGCATGGGGTGTCCATTGTATCTGATGGATGGACAAATGTAAAAGGCAAGCCATTGATAAGTGTTCTTGTTGTGTCTCTTAGTGGTGCCATCTTTCTTTCAGCATATGATTACTCAGAGAAGTTCAAGACCAGCATCAACATTGCATAACCATTACTTGAAACAATTGAATGTATTGGGCCATACATTGTCATCCAAGTCATCACTGATAATGCTGCTAATTGTAAGGCAACGAGAGCAATTATTGAGGATAAATACCCTAACATATTTTGGTCTGGGTGTTTGGTTCACACAATGAACCTTTTGATGCATGATATATTTAAGAACAAAAACCAACAATACAAATGGATTGGTGATTTGTACAAGAAAGGAAAATAGCAATACCCATGAGCTTTTCCACAGTCGCTCAAGATTGGAGTTGTTGAAGATTGTGAAGACTAGATTTGCTAGCTATTACCTCACTTTCAGGCGCCTTTTGAAGGTAACAGAGTCATTGGCTAGCATGGTGTGAAGTCCACACTAGTAGGTATTAAAGGAAAAGGCTACAAATGCAGCTGACAAGCAAGGTTTTGAAAAAGTGGAGCAGACCGCTCTTGATGGTCTGTTTTAGGCACGTGTGAGGCAAGTATTGAAATTCACCAAACCCATTTATAACATGATTCGTTTTGCAGATACGGATAAACCAGTGATTGGGGAGGTGTATGAGTAGATGGATACCATGTTGGGGCAAATAAAAGATACTGTTCAAAAATATGATCCCAACTTGTATACACTAATTCACAATTGTGTGTGTACACAGTGGAGTAAACTTAATGCTCCACTACATGCCTTAGTGTATATCCTTATGCCAAAATACTACTCCAACTTGGTTGGGCCAACCTGCACCTCGGGGTGAGGTTAGGGTCCAACCCCATACAGATCAATAGGTATCTACAAGATATATGCAAGCATTAAACAAGTTGGTACCTAACAAGGAGGAGTGTGCTAATCTACGTCTTGAATTAGGCAGATACTTCAGTTGCACTGGTTTGTTTGGTTCTTTGCATGCAAAGGAAGATAGAGACAGATTTGATGCTCCCACATGGTGGGAAGGCAAATACTTCAGTTGCACTGGTTTGTTTGGTTCTTTAAATGCAATGGAAGATAGAGACAGATTTGATGCTCCCACACGGTGGGAAGCATATGGTGTCCTGGGACTTTTGCCAAAATTGGCAAAAAATGTTATCTCACAGGTTGTAAATACTTCTCCTGTAGAGAGGTGTTGGAGCACCTACAGCTTCATACATCATGTGAGAAGAAACAGACTCAATGAAAACCGGGCAGAAAGCTTGGTTTATGTGCACTACAACCTGATGTTGTTGAGTCATTATTGTGATCAGCCTTATGAGAAACCAACATATAAAATTTGGGACACCCACCAAGAGGACGATAATTTGGAGGATGGCGCTATACATCTTGAAGAATTGGAAGCAGAACTTTTGAGAGATGAAGATGAAGCAACAACAACCATGCACACCCCACCATCTAGTAGCAGTGTCAGTGCTCGAGTTCCAAGTATTGTTCCTTTACTGTCGTCGCCTCCATGTACATACTCACATGAAGGGCATGTGCCTTCTTGTTCTAGTCATGCGACTGTGCGGGAGGAGACTCCTCAAAGACCAGAACAACTTGCTAAAAAATTAGACATTTCTCGTAGATAATAGATTTACTTTTCTTTTCTGGTTTCTAGTAGTTTTAATAATTGTTGACTCTTTCATATTGTTAAATTTTGGTATGTTCTATGCTTAGAGAAATTTACTTCAATTTTTTGTATTAGCCCAATGTCAATATCCATATTAGCAATCACATCAGCATGATAGTAAAATGCAGATAGAACATAAATATAAATAGTAGAAGACAAGCCAAGATAAGGGGACACAAGATGTGGCACCAGCCAAGGACAAACTCCAATGTGGGGAAACCCTGATCAATTCTTCTTATATTCTTCAATAGTTCAACAGAGAGAAAGAGATAGAGTACAATGACTTTAAGTCAATACTTGACTTGCCAAATAGAAGATCTAACATCAAATATTTACACCCTGAAGATGACACAATGAGGTTGCAGTTCTGACATCAAGGATTGCAGTTCTGAATACTGGTTAGGGCATATTTATTATCCCTCAAAATCTACCCAGATTGCCTTCAATTAAGGTGATTGTCCTCCAAGGGAAAGTTATCCCCTTTGTTGTAATGCAGAGTAGCCTATAAGCCCTTAACAATAGCTTTGCCTTCCTTTCATTACAGTGGCATCTTACAACTCATAGAACAGGCTTGCAGCAACCATTTAAGAGGATTGTTCCATCCTCTATGGGACCTTAGACAACTCCCTTTCTCCACGTCCTTCAAGCAAGATACTCGGCCTTCTTTCAGCCCTACAGTCTTCCTGGAATGGCTACTGAACAGCCCTATTTCATCCATACTGAATGCCTCTTCTTGTTGTGATCTTAAGCTTCACACTTCAGCCTTTCTCCCTACAAGAGCACCTAGGAACAACACTCAAAATAGCCTCTCTTTCACACATTGTACCTACAACAAAACATAAGACTTCCACGCGGATTCTAGGGCTTCTTTCTTGTTGTCTTATGGCTCCTTGTAGTGGCTAGGGCCTTCCTTAGACTATGGCTAGGCTTCTTCTTGATGGTGGATAAAGGCCTCCCTCTTCTTATGGATTAGGGTCCTTCTTTTGCTAAGAATAGGAGCCTTCCTATAGCTGCGTGTATGACCTCTCTTGACAGCATCTAAGCCTTCTTTTGATCGCGGATAGGGCTACCTTTTACTGTGGCTTAGGGTCTCCTTTTAGCTACGTTTTAGGGCTTTCTTTTAGTTGCGTTTTAGGGCTTTCTTGATAGCGGATTAGGGATGTTCATTAGGCCTCATTTTGTTACAGATTAGGCCTGTGGTTAGGGCACTAAGGCACCTTCAAGGCTACGGCTATGGATGCTTTATGACTACGGCCAGGGCTAGCTAGATCTCCTTCCTATAGGACTGCATATAAGGCTTCTCCTTATGACTGCAATTAGGGCTCTTTCCTTTAGACTCTCTTTCCACCAAAACCCAAACAAGTGGAGAGAGAGATCACAAGAGATGAGTGTGTCAAATGAATTGAAGACCTCTTCTATTTATAATGCAACATTGAGGATAAGTTGGGGTAATTTGCTTGTTGGCCAACCTTGACAAATTGTCATATAAAACAAATAAATTCATATCTCCATAAACACATGTTGAAATTGGATGATCTTTAGATCAATCCTACACCTCTCGGAGAGAGGAATCCAAGAAAAATATCAACTGCCATAAATAAGATGACCCATATGGAATTTGGCCCTAGTTGCCAATTTTAACACTCCCTCTCAACTAGGGAGAACTCCATCTGCCAGTTCGTACTATCTCTACCATCAATGCAGTGCCCTGCACTGCTCTGCTCTGTTGAACTATGAAGAAGAAGAAGTGATCGAGAATGTATCATACCATTCTCTACTGACACCAAGTCAGTCCCAAACAGAGAGTGTCTCATACCACTCTTACTGATCCGAAATTAGTTCCAAATAAAGAGAGTCTCATACCACTCTTACTTATCCGAAATCAGTTCCAAATAAAGAGAGTGTCTCATACCACTCTCACTGACCCGAAATCAGTTCCAATTGATCCCAAATCAATATCATCCTAACATAGGGAGTACGGTAGTACACAATGCGTCCATCGATAGTACTATGGTCCCTATCCTCATTTCCCTGCTCATTAGCTACATGAGAGGTACTTTCCATGAGTCCTAGACTGCATGGGTAGGATGTCTCAGCAAGAGAAGGATGAACCACTCATCCTGCCTACATGTCGCCATTGGTACGCAACAAAACATTAGGAGAAGGTTGAAACACTCACCCTATGATTGTGTCTCAGCAGGAGAAGGATGAACCACTCATCCTACCTACATAGCAAACCACTAGGGGAAGGTTGAACCACTCACCCTATGGTTGCTCATCGCTCCAAGAAGTACCCCATGCCCCTTGGAGCTCCCAGAGCTCAATATCCATATCATACAAGACCCTCAGGAGAGGCTCTCTCCACGACTCCAAGTCAATCTCAGAAAGTCAAGAATTTGACCTTTCCTAGGGGCTTCATCAAAATATCGGCGACCTGCACATCACTCCCAATGTGATGGAGCCTTATTGCACCTCGTTGCACCATATCCTAGATAAAGTGGTACCTGATGTCTATGTGTTGGGAGTGATCATGAAATACGGGATTCTCCGATAATCAGATCCCACTCTAGTTGTCACAAAGGATCACGGTGGTATCTAGCACGTGTCCAAACAGCTCACTGAAGATCTTCCCTAACCAGAGGGCTTCACACAAGGCTATACTTGCGGCTATGCATCCAACCTTAGCGATGCTCACAGCAACCAACTTCTGCTCCCTGCTCATCCAGGATATCGAAGCAGAACCCAAAGAGAAACAACACCCAGAAGTGGTTTTGCAATCCTCCACACTGCAAGCCCAATCAGCATCAGAGTAACCATGCAACCTTGCATCTCCGGCAATGTATCTCAGTCCATGAGAGATTTTGTTTCGAAGATATCTCAAAAGATTCTTCGCACCAATCCAATGAGGCTCAACCATATGTTGGCCCAACATGCTAACTGCAATACATATATCTGGACGAGAGTTTGCCAAGAACATCAATGCTACTATGAGTTGACGAGACTTAGAAGCATTTCCCAATTCAGGTGCAACAGCATTACCGCATAACTTCTTAAAGTTAAGCTTTATCGAGGTAGTCACAGGCTTGCAATTCACCATTCCAAATTTGGATTCCAACTCCCTCTTACGTTTGTAAATGAGAGGGTTTGCACGTGTCAGAAAGAGGTCATGCATATAAAGCACCAGTATGAGAGGTCTAGCATCCACAACCTTAAGGCAAAGGTTTGGATCAGCTTCACTCCTAGTGAATATCAACTTCATCAGATAGCTGACAATCCTCTCACACCAAGCCCGGGGTGCTTGCTTCAAACCATAGAGATATTTCTTCAACCTGCATATATGAGATTCCTGGTCATAAACCTCAAACCCCTCAAGTTGTTCCACATCTGTGGTCTTGCTATTACTTGTACGTTTTCCCTCGGTATATCCCAGACATATACCTTCATGCTCTTCTTTGAACTCGAGCTGTTGGAATTTCTAACTGTTAGAAACCCTTCATGTACTTTTCTGATTTATTTCTGCCTACTTGCTCTGATTAATTAACAAGTTATTTACCATGTAAATAATAAAAATAAATACAAGTACATGCTCAACACATTACAGATCATCAATTGAAGGAAACAAAAATAAGCACACAAGTGACACCGTTGTTTTTGGACCAATGTCCCCGGGAAAACCCAACGCGGGAAAACCAGTGCATCTATCTGAGGGTTTTAATTATTAAGCAGTTTCAGAATACAATATGGGTGCCAAAACTGGATCACCCAACAGAGAATAATCTCGGTAGTAGTACCTCTCAGTTGGAGACAGATGTTTCAGCTGAAACCCCAGATAAACACTCTGACGGCTCCCAGCTCCAATCTACCCCACGAAAACCCCAGCGTCAGCCTCTAGGGACTGCATCAACCCTTTCTGGCCCAGCGTCTGCCTAGCCTCACCCTAGCTCGCCCTGCGTCAGCCTCTAGAGGCACTGCTCCAGCCCTTAGAGCCTATGTGTCACCCACGCTGGCTCTCTAAGGTACTGCGCAGCTCCTGGCTGCTCTGCGTGAGCCTTAGCTAGCTTCGTGTGAACCTATAGTTGGCTATGCATCCCTCTTTCCCGGCTTCTGCATTGATCCTCCTAGTACTATCTCTGCCTCTTTGCTTCTGTATTCACTACCCCTCAGCCGCAACTCTGATCACTCTTTCGACTTCCTCAGCAAACCCTTCCCCAGAAAATCGAAATCTTGATCAACTCGGTGTGTTCTCCAAGTGACCCTCAAGCCTCCTCTTATACTTTTCTCGTTGACTATTCAACGGTCGAGATTAAGTCCCTAATCAACGGTTAAGATTAACTCTAGCTTGATCCATGACTTTTGGACCATTCTAACACAGTTTTATATTAATTCACATTAATATTTTATTTTCCCTAAGTTTAGACTTAAGGACTCCATTAAAAATATTAATTATTTTAATATCTCCCAATCTATTTAGAATCTGCCCAAACCATTTCTGGGTATTGGAGATCTCACGTGCTTTAGCCTCTCCACCAATTTTCGTGGCTAGAGCACATTCGATGCTACCCCAAATCAACACTCCCTCGTAGCGAGGATTGTGCTCTAGTAATACTCCTCACTGAGTATCACCCTGATCATCTGGCATCGATCCTTATGCTAATGCTAGGCCCGCTGCCCAACATCCTCTGACGCTATTGCATCATGTGCTGCTACCCATGGCCTTGCCACTGACACTGTTGCATCTGTACAACAACTCCCTCTGAATCTGTGCACTGCAATCCCTCTCATCATGCTGCGTCATGTTGCCCATAGCACTGCCACTGATAATTGTTGCATTGCAACTCAGTTATTGAGAAGTAAGTAACTGATCTCCCAACTCTGACATCTCTGTCAGGCTAGAGACACCCTCGATGTTGAAACTCCCTCTGTCGCTGACAAGTGCTCCCTCTGCGCTACTGCAACAACTTTATGCATCTCGCACTGCTGCCTCACGCTGTGGGACTCCTGAACTGTAGCTCCCTTTGTCGTTCCATCCGCATCCGCCTCTACCGACATCCGTCGATCCTGCTACTCCTCTTCAGGGCTCCCATAGCAAGGTATAATCCAAGAGGTTGGGTACCTCGAAGATCCTGCCCCTCATCGCCTGTAGTCTGCCTGACTACAGCTCGATGTCTCCCCACTTCCGCTCAAGTGGCATGTGAGCACTCATCGCATAGTCATCATCTCTCTCCACTTCCTTCTGCGCCCTTGTTGGCACTGCCTTGGTCTTGGAAGCCTCTCCCTTGCTCTTCTTCCTTGGACACTGGGTCGCATAATGACCCAATTCCCCACAGTGGAAGCATTTGACCTTGTAGAGGTCCTTCTTCTTCTGTTTTTCCTACTTTTCCTCAGATGCTAGGGCAGCATCCACCTCCTCCTCCTTCTTGATTCTGACCCCCTTGCCACTACTTCCCGCCTTGCTTAGCCTTCTGATCTCTACTTGGCAAAGAGCTGCCGACATTTCCTCCCAATCTAGAAGGGTTGCCCTGCCCAGTATGCTCTGGACAAACACCTCCCATTCTTCTGAGACTGCATTTAGGGTGTTCCCACCATCAATTCTTGATCCGCATGGCCCCTATGGAAGTCAGTTGATCCCGGAACTCCTTCAATCGACCGCAGAAGGTGTCGATCTGTTCTCCCTTCTGCATCTGGTATGACCGCAGCTGATTTTCTAGTAGCATCTTCCTCTGCACCGAAGTATGTTGATACAAATTTTTTAGGGCCTCCCACATCTCATTTGTCGTATTCTTCTCGGCAATGTGTGGTACTACATGGTCCTTGACCCCGTCAAGGATGATGCTCTTGGCCCTCGCCATTGCATCTTCGTAATTATTGTTATCAGCCAGGTCAACTGGGACCTCTATTGTCCTCATGGCGAATTGCTTGGGATGGTTCCTGTCTAAAACGGATAAGATTTTGGCCTTCCAGACTACAAAGTTTGAGGCTCCATCCAGTCTATCCTAGTCTCTTACCCCATTTACTGCCATCTCGTTGCTCCTCTACTTCCCTCCTAGAAGTTCTTGGTGTGAATCCCTCTGAGCCTCAATTTCCCTCCTGGAAACCCTTCTGCCAATGTCGAGATGCCCCCACTCCGATCGTTAGTGCAGATGCACCACTGATCTAGACTTCTTGGCTAGAAATCCTCGGTAGCAACTCCCTCCTCCTTGGTCTTGCCCTGTTAGGTATTGTTTTGACTAGAGTACCCCACCAGCTTCACTCTGCAACTTACCCACAACCTCCTAAGCCCCAACAAACTGAAAGTTAGAGCTTCTAGGCTCTGTGCAATCCCAGCACCAGCAAAATCCACACCTCTTGGCCATGGGCGTTAATCCTTCCTAACTGAGAAAGATGACCGGGCACTGCGTAGAGCGAGTCCGCTCCCCTCTGCCACTGCACTGATCCTCTTCCCAGCTCAAACTTGATGACGCAAGTACCGCATCACCCGATCCTTGCTGCTTCTCTGCTAGGAACAGCTTCTGTCACTCGGGACAGTTGTTTTCTTCTGCTGCTGCTTTGCTCGGATGATGCCCTCAGTTCTCCTATGATCTGCAACCACGCTCTGATACCATGTAGGAAGTTGTAAGTCTAATTGTTAGAAACCCTTCATGTACTTTTCTGATTTATTTCTTCCTACTTGTTCTAATTAATTAACAAGTTATTTACCATGTAAACACTAAAAATAAATACAATTACATGCTCAACACATTACAGATCATGAACTAAAGGAACCAAAAACAAGCACACAAGTGACACCGTTGTTTTTGGACCAATGTCCCTGGAAAAACCCAATGCGGGAAAACCGGTGCAGCTATCTAAGGGTTTTAATTATTAAGCAGTTTCAAAATACAATCTGGGTGCCAAAACCAGCTTACCCAACAGAGAATAATCTCAGCAGTAGTACCTCTCAGTCGGCGACAAATTTTCCACTGAAACCCCGGATAAACACTCTGAAAGCTCCCAGCTCCAATCTGCCCCACAAAAACCCCAGCACCAGCCTCTAGGGACTGCATCAGCCCTTTCTGGCCCAGCGTCACCCTAGCTCGCCCTGCGTCAGCGCCTGGGGGCACTGCGTCTGCCCTTAGAGCCTCTGCATCACCCACGTTAGCTCTCTGAGGCACTGCGCAGCTTCTAGTTGGCTCTGCATGAGCCCTAGCTGGCTCTATGTGAACCTATAGTTGGCTCTGCGTCCCTCTTTCTTGGCTTCTGCGCTGATCCTCCTAGTAATATCTCTGCCTCTCTGCTTTTGTATTCACTACCCCTCAACTGCAACTTTGATAACTCATTCAACTTCTTCGGCAAACCCTGCCCCAAAAAATCGAAATCTTGATCAACTCGATGTGTTCTCCAAGTGACCCTCAAGCCTCCTCTTATACTTTTCTCGTTGACTATTCAATGGCCGAGATTAAGGCCCTAATCAACGGTTAAGATTAACTTTGGCTTGATCCATGACTTTTGGACCATTCTAACACAGTTTTATATTAATTACATTAATATTTTATTTTCCCTCAGTTTAGACTTAAAGACTCCATTAAAAATATTAATTATTTTAATATCTCCTAAACTGTTTAGAACCTGCCCAAACCATGTATGGGTATTGGAGATCTCATGTGCTTTAGCCTCTCCACCAATTTTCGTGGCTAGAGCACATCCGATGCTACCCCAAATCAACACAGGCATCCCTGTAACCATTTGTCTCACATCGAGTAGGGTCTTACAATGAAGATGGGCAGACCTCCGGTGCCATTGAAGAGATGAGTCACACGATACAGTCCCCAACGGACTTCTTGCAACTTGATACAAACTGCCAACCCTGAACCCAAGAGTAAAAGCATTTTTAAAATTCCTTTTCCAAACACGTACCTTTCCATCGATAAATGCCACCTTATAACCATTGTCTTCCATTGCCGAAAATGGACACCGAGTTCTTCTTGAGATCAGGTACATATAGAACTTCTTGTAAATGAATCAATTTACCTTGATTCAATTGAAAGGTAACATTCCCTACACCCTTTACGGGATAGGTGGAATCGTCTCCAAGAATAATATTCAAGTTTGTTTATTTCTCTATCATATTAGAGAGAGCTTCCTTGAATCCGGTGAAGTGCCTTGAAGCACCACTACCAATAAACCAATTTCCCAAAGAGTCTGGAGGAGAGGTAGTGGAGAGGGCCGATATAAGATAATACTCCTTTTGCTTATCAGAAACAACATTTGATTCTTCATACCTGGAGTTCTTGGCTTTCTTGGAGGGTCGACCATTTCATTGATGTTGCATTCCTTTTTCCTTTGCCATTGTACCTGTCATTCCTTCGATTGAAGTTGCCCCTGGAATGATTGTGATCATCATCATGTGATGTGTCCCTTCTATTTGGACACTCCCTCGCATAGTGGCCACACTTATTGCAAGCAAAACATCTGCCCTTCCTTCCACCCTTAGATCCAGGCTTTCCATTGAAGTGACCTTTAGACCCTGCATTATTTCTCCTTTTGACATGAGCAGAAAAACCAGTGGGGTTGCCTCTATTAGAAGGCATTTCTTGCTCCACCATCTTGGTTTCTTCTTGAATGCATCTTGACATCAATTCTTCAAATCCTGGAATTTGATCATTATTGAGAATAGTGGTTCTAAGTATATACCACTCAAGTGGGAGCCCTCCAAGAGTAGTGATAGTAAGTTCCCTATCAAATATGATTTCTCCAATCGATAGAAGATCATTCTTGATCTCGGTGATCCTTAACAAGTAAGATTGAATATCCTCGTCGTTGCCCTTCTTAATATCCTTCAACTTATTTTTGAGGAACAAAATTTGATTGGCATCACTAACCTTGAACATGCTGACCAACCTGTCATAGATTTCCATGGAGGTGTTTAGATTAAAGATGTAGGCCACCAGACACTTGTCAATGGAATCTCTGATAATCTTCTTTGCTTTGACTTCACCCTTGGTGTACTTGTTCTTTGTAGCATCCAGTGCATTTGATGGAGGCTCAGGGACTTTACCCTTCACATAATCCAACACTTTTTGTTCATCCAACGTCAAATCAAGAGACATCTTCCATCTGTGATAGTCAGACTTTTCATGGAGCTTGTCTTCAGCCGGGAAGAAGGATGAGAAACCCATTGAGCCTTTTGCCCTTTCCAACTGTCTTTGGTGATTGCTCTTTCATTCTTGCTTGGGCTTTTTCTTCACCTCAGCGTCGATACCATATTAAATTTTGGTATGTTCTATGCTTAGAGAAATTTACTTCAATTTTTCATATTAGCCCAATGTCAATATTTAGATTAGCAATCACATCAACATGATAGTAAAATGCAGATAGAACATAAATATAAACAGTAGAAGACAAGCCAAGACAAGAGGACACAAGATGTGGCACCAGCGAAGGACAAACCCCAATGTGGGGAAACCCTTGATCAATTCTTCTTATTTTCTTCAATAGTTCAACAGAGAGAAAGAGATAGAGTACAATGATTTTAAGTCAATACTTAACTTGCCAAATAGAAGATCTAACTTCACATATTTACACCTTGAAGATGACACAATGAAGTTGCAATTCTGACATCAAGTACTGCAGTTCTGAATACTGGTTACGGCATATTTATCAGCCCTCAAAATCTGCCCAAATTACCTTCAATTAATGTGTTTGTCCTCCAAGGGAAAGTTGTTCCCTTTGCTGTAATGCAGAGCAGCCTATAAGCTCTTAACAATAGCTCTGCCTTCCTTTCGTTACAATGGCATCCTACAGCTCTTAGAACAGGCCTACAGCAGCCATTCAAGAGGATTGTTCCATCTTCTATGGGCCCTCAGACTGCTTCCTTTCTCCATGTCCTTCAAGCAAGATACTCGACCTTCATTCAGCCCTACAGTTTTCATGGAATGGCTACTGAACAACCCTATTTCATCCACGCTGAATGCCTCTTCTTGCTGTGATATTAAGCTTCACACTCAGCCATTCTCCCTACAAGAACACCCAGGAACAATGCTCAAAACAGCCTCTCTTTCACACATTGTACCTATAGCAAAACATAAGACTTCCACACTGATTCTAGGGCTTCTTTCTTGATCTGAAAATCACTTGTGGGTGATCTCAGTTAATTAATTAATTAATGAAGGTATTACAGATTCAGGTGCTGGTGTGTGTCTATGTTATCTTAGGCAGCGGATTGATAAGATTGCAAAATACACAGACACTGGAAAACAGTAAGAGAAAACACAGCAAGCAAATGCAAAACACAACAATTTAATAAGGAGTTCACCCAATCCTCCTGGGCTACATCTCCGGTCCAGCTTTCAGTGGTGGCCTTCTTTATTATGTCTTTAAGCAGAGTTTTTACAATGAGGAGCTCAATTTGAGTCTCCTGGAACAGATGATGCTTAGTAGGGTGGTTCTTGGATTCCCCAGGCCACTAGAGTGCACAGACTCCCGCTTACTAAGTCTCGACCTCAACTGGTCTTAATGGGATGAGTCCAGCTTGGTACTCAGTTCCCGACAGATATCTTCTCAAGGGTTGCTTGAACCTCTCAAGCCTTCTGTCTGCTCAATGTTGCCTTAGCTCTGTACAGTG
>APFE030657323.1:247789-270662 GCA_000404065.3 Pinus taeda
TATATCTAATTCATCATTCTACATGTTTTTGTTGACATATATGTATCAAAAATTAAAAAATATAAAAAATATATATATCTTTAAAAAATCGCTTCGGGATTCGCTCCCAAACTGGGAGCTTCTGAAAATGTCGCTCCCGCTCCCATTTTCGCTCCCACTCCCCGCTTTCGCTCCCACTCCCAAGTAATATTGGGACTGCGTGTAAGGCTTCTCCATAGGACTGCCATAGGACTGCAATTAGGGCTCTTTCCTTTAGACCTCTCTTTCCACGAAAACCCAAATGAGTGGAGAGAGAGATCACAAGAGATGAGTGTGTCAAATGACTTGAAGACCTCATCTATTTATAATGCAATGTTGAGGATAAGTTGGGGTAATTTGCTTGCTGGCCAACCTTGACAAATTGTCAAATAACACAAATAAATTCATATCTCCATATATACATGTCGAAATCGAATGATTTTTAGATCCATCCTACACCTCTCGGAGAGAGGAATCCAAGAAAAATATCAGCTGCCATAAATAAGATGACCCACATGGAGTTTGGCCCTTGTTGCTAATTTTAACACATTTATTATGATATTTTTTGTAAACAATATATGACAATTTAAGTTTGAAGTTGGCAATCAAGGTTACTTGGGAGCAGGAGCGGGATCGACATTTTCAAAAGCTCCCAGTTTGGGAGCGATTTTTTTATATAATATATATTTTTTATATTTTTTATATTTTGATGCATATATGTCAACAAAAGCATGTAAAATGATGAATTAGATATAAAAAGCATAAAAAACATAGATGGAACCATATAACAACAATAGTCTAGAAGTTATAATCTTCAACAACCATGTCCACAAGTTAGTAACATACAACATATTGAGTCTCATGATTCATCAATCTTAGAGTTTCAAGCTTTCAAAATTCAATATATAACATTTATCATTATTGATCATCAAAGTTGTACTTGTAAGCTAAGTGTAACTATTACAACAAAGAATATCTAACATGAAATGAAATATCTTGAAGTAAAAAATATAAATTTTAGTGCATGGTCCCTCATATTTAGACACCATGGCTAAAATATTTGAAGGTGGAAAAATTATTAATCCTCTCCTATGAAACCGGATTCGTCCCCTTGGCCTGTTGTGTCTCGAATCGGGCGAATCGGACATGATTCAGTTGGATTCATGTTCCTCTGATCATGTCCAATCAGGAAACGAATGTGTCCCGATTCTGGGACATGAATACTGAATTTCAGCGCTCCGTGCGGTGGTAAAAGGTCGTTTTGCCCATTCTATTTTCACATTCACTTCCTTTGTTTGTTGTGGGTTTGATGTGGGTGTTTGGGAGCAAAGAGCAAAGGGTGTGGGAGCATTTTCAAGGAGATTCAAGCAACAAGTGCATTTTCTCTCTAATTTTTTTGCATTTTTATAACAGCATTTTGAATTTTTTATTTTTTTACAGCATTCATGGCTCAATAAAGATCAGCAAGGAATGAGAAGAATGTCTCCATTGGAGATGCCCCTCCTGTCCCAATTTCACCGGGGTTTGCTGGAAGTGTTCCCTCTATTGCAAGTGGTGTTGCAACAGTAGCTTCAAATGTTGAGGGAAGACATCCTCCTCAAGATAACAAATATCCCTTGTAGAAATATGTCACAAGAGAGCAAGGGCCAAGCAACAAGGTGAGGGGAGGAGGCAATGTGAGTTGGACATGCAGTTATTGCAACACGAATTTCACAAACACATATTACCGTGTGAATGCTCAGTTGTTGGCTTTACCAAGTTCTGTAATTGCAGCTTGTACAAAGGTGTCTTTACCAAAGAGGAAAGAAATGGAAAGAGAAGCCAATGTTGTAATGGCAAATGTCGCTGCAAAATCTAAAAAAAACAAGAATGATGACCCCCTTCCATTCTTGAGGAAAAGAAACAACAGATTCTCATTTGAGAGTTCTGGTAGGGGACAAGCTACAAAAAGAAAGGCAATTTCACTTAGTCCAATGGACAAGATTTTTCAGAAAGAAAAACGGGAAGAGCTTGATCACAACATTACCTTTTTTCTCTATCAAAACTTCATATCCTTTAATGTTGCACACTCACCTCTATTTATTGAGATGTGTCGAGCTCTAACTCAAGGGGCTCCATCAAGGAATGTGCCTCCTAGGTTAGAGAAGCTTAGAACCACATTGTTGACGAAAGAAAAAAAGAGGTGGAAAAAAGGCTTGAGCCTATTAAATCAGCGGTGCCAACATCTGGGGTTGGCATTATTTCTAATAGATGGACAGATCCAACACAGCACCCATTCATCAACTTCATGGTGTCTTTCTTGAATGGTCCAGTTTCCTTGAAATCAGTGGATGCACTTGGACAATACCAAAGATGCACAATATATGGGTGAGTTGTTTATTAAAGGTATTGAAGATGTAGGTGTTGATTCTTGTGTGCAAATCAATACAGATAATGCACCTGTTTGCAAGGTTGTTGGCATGATTGTGGAAGCTAAATATCCACAAGTGTTTTGGACACCTTGCATTGTCCATTCATTGAACATAGCACTTAAATTTATTGCTTTTGATGTGCTTTGCATTGGAAGACTATTGAGGATGCACGGCATATCTGCAACTTTGTACAAAATCATATAAATGTACTCATTATCTACAAGGAGTACACCAATCTATCATTGTTGAAGATTGTGGATACACGGTTTGTCTCTTCATTCATCATGTTGAAGAGGTTGAGGGAAGTCAAGACCGCTCTTGGGGCCATGGTTATTTCAGAGTTTTGGTCTTTTTGAAGAAAGACAAATCAAGCATCCTCTAAAAGAGTGAAGGACATAGTGTTAGATGATGGTTGGTGGGAGAGGGTAGACCTATTTATTCAGATCATGGACCCTATCATTTCTTTGCTTTGATTTGCAGATACAGACTGTGAAAATTATGTTACTGTTAATGCAGCAACTGATTTATTTTACCTGCTTATTTTCAATAAGTTATTTACGAAATCCCTTCAGTAAATATTAAAATAAATTCTACTGCAGATATCACACCATTATACAGAAACAAATACATGCACAAGAATCAAACACATCAACACAGTTATTTTTGGACAATTGTCCCCGGAAAAACCCAATTCGGAAAAACCAGTGCAGTAGAAGAGGATTTTATTATTCAACTTTCCTTGAGTGCAACTAGGGTGCCAAACTGCCTCACCCAACAGAGATAACCACATGGTAGTAATACCATAAACCCTCCGACGCTTCCCCAAAGCTCAGCGCCAGTCCAACTGGCCTCTACGCAACTCCTAGACCCTCTACATCATCTTTCTGCTTCTCTGCATCATCACCTGGCCTCTTTGTGTCACCCACGCAGGCCCTCCAGTGACTACGCAATCCAGCTACCTCTTTGATCTCTGCGCTAGTCCTCCAGTACTATCCCTGCGCCTCTGTTATGTACTTGCTACCTCTCACTGCAATTCAGACCTCTAGTTCGATTTCTCAGCGAACCCTGCTCCAGAAATCGAACTAATTGGTCTCCTTATGGTGCATCTCCAACTGACCCTCAAGTCCCCTCTTATATTTTTCCTGTTGATGAATCAACAGTTGAGATTAAGTCCCTAATCAATAGCTAAGATTAAAATAGACTTGATCCTTATCTTTTAGAAGCTTCTCATCCTTATCTTTACTAATACCCATTAATATTTTTATTTTCCTAAGTTTAGACTTAGGAACTCATTAAAAATATTAATTATTTTAATAACTCCTCATCCAGATGGAATTTTCCAAAACGATTTCTGGGTCTTGGAGATCTCATGTGCTTTAGCCTCTCCAACAATTTTCATGGCTAAAGCACATCTGATGCTACCCCAAATCAACACTCCCTCTTAGTGAGGAATGTGCTCTAGTAAAGCTCCACAACTGAACATTACCTGATCATCTAGCACCGATTCCTGTTCTAATGCTTGGCCTGTTGCCCAACATCCTTTGCACTGCTGCATCCTGTACTGTTGCCCATGGCTCTACCACTGCCACTACTACATCTATATTGCAGCTCCCTCTGCATTCATGTTGTTGTCGTCCTTCCTCCCAAGACTGCAACTCCCTCTGCATCCATGTTACTATTGGTCCTTCCTCTCAACACTGCATCTGCACTGCAACATCTGACAAATACCCATTTCTGCTATTGAAATGGATTCTTTATCATCCCCATCTTCTCCCTGAAATAAGCAAACTTTGTTCTTCCAAGGGCCTTGGTAAGGATGTATGCCACATGTTCTCCTGTAGGAGTATAGCTCAACTGTACAGCTCCTCGTTGGACACAGTCTCTGACAAAGTGACACCGAATATCAATGTTCTTTGACCGATCATGAAAACACTGGATTCTCAGAGAGCTTGATGCAACTCTGATTATCACACATGATCATGGTTGCTTCCATCCTTCTTTTGAATAGGTTCACAAGCAATTTTCTAAGCCATATGGTTTCGCACGAAGCTGTGCTAACGGCCATATATTCTGCTTCAGTTGAGCTCAAAGCTACAGATTTTTGTTTCTTACTGCACTAGGAGGTCATCCCCGATCCAATGTTGAAACAGTACCCAGAGGTACTTTTCTGATCCACTGAAATTTCGGCCCAATCCGCATCAGTAAACCCACTCAATCTGATATCCTTACTTCTGGTGTATAAAATTCCATAATCAACTGTTCCCCATATAAATATGAGAACATGTTTGGTTGCTGCCCAATTAGCCCTCTTCGGTTCCACCAAGAACTAAATGAGAGTGTTGACTCCATAACAAATGTCTGGTCTAGTATTGACCAAACACATCAGGGACCCTATGAGCTGCCTGAATAAGGTGGGATCAACATCTTTGTCTTCTGATCCATCAATTTTCTTCCAGTTGGTGATCATTGGAGTAGCCATCGGCCTATAGTCCTGCATCCTGAATCTCTCCAGGGTCTCTATAGCATATCTCCTTTGTCCTAAGAAGATTTTATCCTTCTGCTGCCAAACTTCCAACCCTAGGAAATAATGCATCTGTCCCAAATCCTTCATGTCAAACTTTGTGGCTAAATTCTTCTTGCAGTCCTTGATGAGCCTAGATGATCTTGTCAGGAAGAGATCATCCACATATAATACTAATACTGGAGGCTCATTCTCTACAACCAGATAGTAGAGATTGGGATCTACATCACTCTTGACAAACCCCATCTTCTACAAGTAGCCATCAATTCGACCATACCATGCTCTAGGTGCCTGTTTGACCCCATACAAGTCTTTCTTCAATCTGCATACATGAGACTTCTTCTCATGTGTCTCAAATCCTTTTGGTTGTTCAATGTATACTTTTTCTTCTATCACCCCATTCAAGAATGTCGTTTTGACATTCATCTGATGAATCTCCCATCCCATCTGTGCTGCAAGAGATATCACAGTTCTAATAGATATATATCTCACTATTGGGGCGAAGGTCTCTTCATAGTCTATTCCTTCCTTCTGAGCGTACCCCTTAGGCACAAACCTGGCTTTGTACTTTTCTACACTGTCATCTGCAGCGTATTTAATCTTGTAGATCCACCTCAAACCTACCACTGATTTGTCCTGAGGCCTAGGCACTACTTCCCAAACATCATTCACCATTATAGAGTTGTACTCCTCCACCATCGCATCCATCCAAATTTGATGTTGAGCAGCTTCATGAAAACCGAAAGGCTACCCATCCTAAGCTACTAAGGCCTGATATCTATCTAGCTGTCTTCGCTCCCTTTTATTGTTTCTCGGTGCTCTAACGAAATCTTCTGCATCCCGTAGAATGTGTCGGAGTTCCCGACTCGTTCTTCCTCTGGTAGCAAGGGCATCTATCAACTCCTCCTCTTCCTATGATTCTTCTTGTTCTGACGGAGAAATCTTGGCTTCTGCTGGTTGAACTGGTTTGACCAACAGCTCATCTTTTGACTGCTCTTTAAAAGGCATTTCTCGAGATTTTTTAAAGGCCCTATTTTCCATGAACTTCACATCTCGTCGAACTAATACCTTCTTGCTCCCTGGAAAATAGATTCTATATGCCTTAGCGTTCTCACTATATCCCACTAGATATCCTTTCTTTGCAGTTTGATCCAACTTCTTCCTCTTCTCCTCGGGTATGCGGCAATATGCTAAGCTCCCAAATATCCTAAAATAACTGACTTTAGGTGTATTCCCGATGAAGGCTTTCTCTGGAGTAATCTTGCCCAATGCCCAATGAAGAGTTCTATTCTAAACATAGACTGTCGTGTTGCATGCTTCTGCCCACAGGAATTTTGGCATATCCTTATCATACATCATGGCCCTAGTTGCTTCCACGATAGTCCTGTTCTTCCTTTCTTCTACTCCATTCTGCTCCGGATTGTACGAAGTTGTTCACTCCCTTCTAATGCCCTCCCTAGCGCAAAAATTTGTGAAGTCCTTGTCGACATTTTCTCCACCATTGTCTGAGCACAAAACTTTTATTTTCTTCCATTCAGATTCTCCACCAAAGCCTTGAACCCATTGAATTGACAGAAAACCTCGTCCTTGTTTTCAGAAAATAAATCCAAGTTTTCCTAGAGTGGTCATCGATGAAGATGATGAAGTAGTCGACACCACTAAGAGCTTTAGTGGACATTGGTCCATAGATATCTGAGTGTATCAATCCTAGTACACTCTTGGCCCTGTTTTTACTTCTAGGAAATGTTGCTTTGGCATACTTGCCCAGAGCACATCCTCTGCATACATCATCTCTTTCTATACTAAGATCTGGAACTCCTGTTACAGTCTTCCTGAGAATTCTCAGAGCCCCATGGTGCAAATGTCCCATTCTTCTATGCCATAGTTCATTCAGATCCTTGTCTCCATCGCTGCCTATCAATGCCATTGGTGATTCTCGCTGTAACCTGTACAACCCATTACTCCTGATTCCAATCTACACTTTCTTTTTCCAACTTGGGTGTTTGACGTATACTTTCTCCTTAATGAAGAAAACATCATAGCCCTTGCTTTGAAGTTGTGATACGGAAATTAAGTTCATCCCCAGTCCTGGCACATGCAGCACATTGGTAGCTCGAAATAGCTCTCTCATTTCTGTTTGAAAAACTATGGTACCCTTCCCTACTGGAGTACACTTTGCCTTATGCCCCATGGTGATCTGAAAATTCATCCTTTCCTCCTGATAACCTGAGAAACATTCTATTATTCCTGTCATATGCTAGGAGGCTTCACTATCTATATACCATACCTCAGATGATGCCGAGCTTGTTACACAAGCAACTTCTTCTTCCAATCTGCAAGCCAACATAGAGAAATAGAAATTTCTATCTCTTGTGCAATTCTCTGAAAATCTGAACGAATCTCTTGATGTTGATGCCTCTGCATCATGATCTCGACCCATAACTGATTTTCCCTTGTTGTCTTTGTTTCATTGCTCTGATACCATGTGAAAATTATGTTATTGTTACTGCAGCAATTGATTTATTTTACCTACTTATTTTCAATAAGTTATTTACGAAATCCCTTCATTAAATATTAAAATAAATTCTACTGCAGATATCACACCATTATATAGAAAAAATACATGCACAAGAAACAAACACATCAACATAGTTATTTTTGGACAATTGTCCCCAAAAAATCTAATGCGAGAAAACCGGTGCAGCAGAGGAGGATTTTATTATTCAGATTTTCTTGACAGTAATACCATAAATCCTCCGACACTTCCCCAAAGCTCAACGTCAGTCCAGTTGGTGTTTGCACAGCTCCCAGACCCTCTGCGTCATCTTTCTGACTCTCTGCATCGCCCACGCAAGCCCTCTAGTGACTACGCAATCCAACGATTTTTGCGTCTTCCTGATTTTCTCTGAGTCTGCCTCTCTGATCTCTGCGCTGGTCCTCCAGTACTATCCCTGCCTCTCTGTTATGTACTCATTGCCTCTCACTGCAATTCAGACCTCTAGTTCGATTTCGCAGCAAACCCCGCTCCAGAAAATCAAACTAACTGTTCTCCTTTTGGTGCATCTCCAACAGACCCTCAAGCCCCCTATTATACTTTTCTTGTTGATGAATCAACGGCTGAGATTAAGTCCCTAATCAACGACTAAGATTAAAATAGATTTGATTCATATCTTTTAGAAGCTTCTCATCCTTATCTTTATTAATACCCATTAATATTTTTATTTTCCTAAGTTTAAACTTAGGAACTCGTTAAAAATATTAATTATTTTAATAACTCCTCATCCAGATGGAATTTTCCAAAAACAATTTCTGGGTCTTGGAGATCTCATGTGCTTTAGCCTCTCCACCAATTTTCATGGCTATAGCACATTCGATGCTACCCCAAATCAACACAAACCAACCCACCCTAGGAGAGGTTTATGAGGGATCGGATTCCATGATTGAGTCTATGAGGAGCTTTATTTTACAGAGTGAGTGCCCCAAGTATGAGACATCATCAGAGGCCTTCTTCACCACCATATAGGATATTCTTGTCAGCAGATGGGACAAGAATTGCACACCTTTACATTGTTTGGCTCACTCATTGAACCCAAAATACTACAGCCATGAGTGGCTGAATGGTGGACCTTCCCGCAGATTCCCTCTTCACATGGATGGTGAAATCTCACAGGGGAGGAAAGATGCATTCAAGCGGGTTTTTCATAATAGAGTATCCCTTGATGAGGTGGAGGATGCCTTTGCAGAGTTTTCCACTAGCACTGGTCGACTTGCTGGATATGATCTGATTAGAGATAGGGGGCTAAGAAGCCCTATTCTTTGTGGGAAACTCATGGGACAACAAGCCCTCCTCTACCGCAGTTAGCCATGAGGCTGCTCTCTCAGGTGACTTCATCCTCTTGTTGCGAGAGGAATTGGAGCACATATGGGAATTTGTATAGTGTCAAGAAGAGCAAGCTTGAGCAGTCCAGGGCAGAGATAATGGTGTATGTGCACACCAACTTTCGTCTTATTTATAGGCAGAGGGATGAGTGGTTGAAGGGAAAGACAAAGATGTGGGATCTCTTTCATGATGATATGGGTCTAGACAGTAGTGTTGAGTTGGCATTGGCCAACTTGGATCTCAATGATCCAGTGCTAAAGCCTATCACATTTGATGATAGTTATATTGTAGAGGGGTCATTCTCCACACCAGCAGATGCAAAGATGACTTTGGATACAAGGGAGGAGGATGCAGCAGATGAGAGCAGTGGTGACCATGATGATGAGTACAGTGATGTTCATTTTGATGATGAGGATTGATGACTCTGAGCTACCTACTGCCTTGAGGCTTGTAGACTTGTAGTTGTTTTGTATTCGCTATGTCTATTTGACATTGGCATTGCACTACCTATGTAACACATTTTGATTTTGATAACTTAATGAGAAAACTACAGTATCTTACTATCTTGACTTTCTCCTATTGGATCATTGATGAATTAAATATGTATTATGATTTATCATTAATGTCACAATTGTATTTGTATGCATAATGTTACTTTGTAAAACTTACATCTAGATGAAGATCTATGTTTGAATCAATGAATTTGTATCATGAATGAGAATTTGTGTAAGAAATATTTAATTTTTATTTTATATATATATATATATATTATATATATAATCCAAATGTGTCATGTTCTGAGGGATCAACGTGTCCGTATCTGACACTCAAATCCCCATGTTTGTCATGTCCTGTGTCCCCGTGTCAGGGGACTTAGATCCTCTCTAGTGTCAATTAATTAATTTTTTTGGCTAAATTAAATTAAAATCCTACGCCAAAAAATTAATTAGTTTTGAGTCTAAAATAATTATAGAGAAATTAATTTCTTTCCAATTGGACAATTTGTGGGTCAAAGAAAAGTCAATTTTTGGAGGTCCCCCACCAAGGGAAAATGGATACTTTAAGAAAATTTGAGCCCTTGGACTTTGGTGGTTAAGTCAAAGTCAAATTTTTGAGGAAATTAATCCAAAATATTTATTTTTGGATTAATTAAAAGTGGGTTTTAAGAAAAAATCGATTTTTTCCTCAAAATTAAAAATATGACAGTGGAGATTAAAAAATCATCAAGCTATTTTCAATGGTTAAAATTATTTTGATGCCGATCAAGCCAACTAGCCGTTATTTTCCACTTGGAGGGTTTCTCTATATAAATAAGTCATTTTGCTTCTATTGAATATCTCTGGATGATGAAAATCTTCAACGTTGGTATTGAGTTGTTGCTCTGCTGGGAACATTTTGTAGCATAATAGAAAGACTTCGGGGTTCAGTTCATGGTTTTAGCTATGTGTGATCCTATTTTGAGCTTAATATTGATAAATTATTGTCATTTCATTTGTTGGCGATAAGAACATTCTATTGATATATCCTATCTTAGGTGATCTGACTCACCATATGATGTAGCACTTTTCTTGAGAATATAAAAGAGATTTACAAGTACGCTAGCCCTTAGGCTCTAAGTTCATAGACTATGTGGAAGAGCTGACTATATTTGGGCTTTGAGATTTCTTTATGGTACTTGATTTTGCAAGGGGGTTTCAGCTAATATTTATTTTTCTAAATTCGCTCATCCATTATTGTTTGTCAAAAAAATTATTTCTCCAAAAAATTTAAATTTTGTAAATATTTTATGTTTGTAAATTATTTCTAGCCCATTTGTTTGCAACATTTGGGGTTTTATTATTTTTTGGGGCTTTAGATTTTGTATATATATTTGGGGTTTGGCATTCTTTCATTTATTTGTGCAGGTGGATTTCAAAATTGATCAAAAGAATTTTGTTGGTGTTTTGAGGCAAATCTAGGCCTAGGAAGGCAAGGTCTAGCTTCCATTCAACCTCTAGCAATTTGGCAGTGATTTTCTAGCATTTTGGTATTTTTACAGGTCTCTGGAAATTCTTGGAAGCCCTTGGCCTAGTCGTCTAGCCTTTCTGGCCTACCCGTGAGGCCTAGGAGCCTCCTAGGGCCCTCAGATCCCTTCTTTGGCCTAACTGCAGTGCAATCTGGATATGTCGTCACCCTTTCGGCATTCCGCCCTCTTCCTTGGCCTAGTCACAAGCCTCTAACGCCCTCAGCCTCCCTTTAGGGGAGTCATCTAGACTTTTGGAGGCCTTGCCCCCCTCTTCTAGCTTGGTTGCAACCTTGGGCTGCCCTTAGGAGCCCTCGGCCCCCTTGAAACCCTAGCTGCAGGCCCTCTAGGGCATTTTCTTGCCCAGTGTCAACCTCTTACTTCCATGGGGTCTGCACCGAATCCAGAGTTCATGGTCAGGACTGCCCTGAATGCAGTCTCCAAGGAGTGGGAGAAGTTTGTCCAAGGCATTTTGGGCAGAGCAACTCTCCCCAATTAGGAGGATATGTGAGCAACTCTTCGACAAGAAGAGCTCAAGAGATTGACCAAGGCAGGGAGTAGCAGTAAGGGAGTTCGAATAAAGGAGGAGGAGGAGGATGCAGCTCTAGCATCTGCGGGACAGTAGGTGCTACATAAGAGGAAGAAGGACATCTCCAAGGTCAAGTGCTTCAACTATGGGGAGCTGGGACATTATGCCTCTCAGTGCCCCAAGAAGAAAGGCGAGGGAGAAGCTTCTAACTCAAAGGCAACTCCAGCAAAGTCAAAGAAGGATGTCGAGACTGATGACGATTGTGCCATGAGTGCTCATGAGGTGGGGAGACAAAGAGTTGTAGTCGAGAGGACTACATGTAGGGGCAGGATCCTTAATGTGCCCAAACTCTTGGATCACATACAGCTACGAGAGTCCTTAATGATAGTAGCATGATGACAAGTGTCGGGTGGAGCAAGATGTGATGGAGCGATAAGGCAATACTTGAGTGTAGAAGTCTATAGCAGCGCATTGGAGTTGTAGTAGTGCGAGAGGCATAGAGGAGGTTGTAGTAGAGCAGTGGCAGCAAAGGGAGAACAAGATAGCAATAGAGGTAGCTTCAGCATCACGAGGCTTCCATACTGACTAGGATGTCAATGTTTGGGTGAAGTTAGTTACTTACTTCTCGATAACTAAGTTGCAGTGCAACAGTTAGTAGTGGCAGTGCTATGGGCAGCATGAGGCAGCATTTTGAGAGGGAGTTGCAATACAAATGTAGCAGTGGCAATGGCAATGTCATGGGCAGCAGTACAGGAAGCAGCAGTGCAGTGGATGTGGGGCAGCGGGCCAGGCATTAGCACAGAGGACCGATGTGAAAGATCAGTGTGATGCTTCTATGGTGAAGCATTACTAGAGAACATTCCTCGCTAAGAGGGAGTGTTGATTTTGGGTAGTATCGGACGTGCTATAGCCATGAAATTTGGTCGAGAGGCCAAGGCACATGAGATCTCTAAAACTCATAAATCATTTGGAGAAATTCCACCCGGATCAAGAGTTATTAAACAAATTAATATTTTTAATGAGTTCCTAAGTCTAAACTTAGGAAAATAAAAATATTAATGTGTATTATAAAATATGGGAGAGAAAGTTCTAAGTGACGAGGATCAAGTTAGTTCTAATCTTAGCCGTTGATTAGGGATTTAATCTCAGTCGTTGAATCATCAACAAGAAAAGTATAAGAGAAGGCTTGAGGGTCAGTTGGAGACACACCAAGTTGATCAATCAATTCAATTTTTTGGGGCAGGGATTGCTGAGAAATCGAGTTAGTGATCTTTTGCAGCGAGGGGCAGTTCAGCAGGAGACCGAGAATACATATCAAAGAGGTAGAGAAAGTGTCAAAGAGAGATAGCGCAGAGCCTAGGAAGGTTGACGCAAAGGCAACAAACGCTGACGCAGAGGCAGCAAGGGTTGACGCAGAGGCTGAAGGGGCCCACGCAGAAGATGCAGAGGGCCAAGAGGCTGACGCAGAAACCGGAGAGGTTGACGCAGGCATCGCAGAGAGTTGCAAACCTGACACTGAGGTGAAGAGGTTGCGCTAAGGTAATTTTGTTGGCCAGATTGGGAGTTGATCCGCTAATGCAGAACCATTGGAGGGTGACGCAATTCCAGAAGATAGCTTGGAGTAGCTTTCATTGTCCAACTAAGGAACAGTAGAAGTTGTTGTGGGCCAATCATCCGGTTGCTGATTAGCCGGAATATCTGTCTCCGGAGAAAGGTACTACTGCCGAGGATAATCTCTGAAGGGTGAGCCATTTTTGGCATTCTAGTTGTATTCAGAAATCTGCATAATAAATAAAACCCTCATATCTACTGCACCGGTTTTCCAACTTTGTGTTTTTCCGAGGATGATTGTCCAAAAATAACAATGTCTCTTGTGTTGTCTCAGTTTATTTCAATTGTTAAGCTATATATTTGTGAAGGCTCTAATTGTGTTTATTTCGATATTTGTGCATTTAAATAACTTATTAATGTAAAGAACAAGTAGGAGAAAATAAACCAGATATTGCAGTAGGGGTTTCTGATGTGTTAGATTCAGAAATTTTCACATGGTATCAGAGCGATTGCAAATCATAAGAGACTGAAGGCACCAGCCGAGAAATCTGAGAATTTGCAGTAGAGAAGTAGTTGTCCCGAGAGACAATGCTATTCCAGAGCTAAAGAGGCAAGAAGAGGAGTGACGCATTGCATAGAGTGTGACGTTGAGGCTCACGAATTGCCTGCATCAGCATTTTGAGTCAAGAGAGGAAGACGCAATCGCTGGGAGGAGCTCACGCAGTAGCTGCGCCAGCCATCAGGGTCAGCGCAGAGGCAGAGGAGGGCAAAACAGGCTCACACAGAGCCACATCATCTTTCTGAGCCAGGAAGGATTGACGCAGTTGGCCTGGAGGAGCAGATTCAGCCCACGCAGAGATTGTGCAGAACCTAAAGGGCTCAAATTCTTCAAGTTGTCGGGGCTAAGGGTTGTGCGGATTTTGATTTGAGGAGCTGGTGGGATGTTGTTTCTGTTGGAGCAAAACAGTGTCTAGGAAGACTAAACCAAGGTAGAGGGAAGCACTACCTCGACATATTTCTAGCCAAGAAGTCTAGATCCGAGATGCAGTGGCAAAGGAGGATTGGAGAGGAGTGATTCGACAGTTGGCCAGAGGATTTCTAGGAGGGAAGTTAGGACTCAGAGGGACTCAGAGGGACTCTAGAGAAGAGGAGCAGAGATGGCAGTGAACGGATTGAGGGATCAGGACAGATTGGACAGGGCTTCCAATTTTGTCATCTGGAAGGCCAGGATCCTGGCAATCTAGGACAAACATCGCATCAAGGACTATGCCTTGAGAGTAGTAGTTGTCCCAATTGACCCTGCTGCAAATGAGAAGTATTCGGAGGCCCAGGCGAACGCGAAATGCATGATCCTAGACGGGGTTAAGGATCATGTCATACCACATATTGCTAAGAAGAACACAGCAAGAGAAATGTGGGAGACCCTGACCACCTTATACCATGGCTCTTCCGTGCAGCAGAAGATGTTATTAGAGAATGATCTGAGGTCATATCAGATGCAGAAAGGAGAGGAGATAGATCCCTTCCTCCTCAGGTTGCAAGGGATTCGCGACCAACTTACTTTCGTGGGGTCTACACAGAATCCAGAGTTGTTCATGGTCAGGACTGCCTTGAATGCAATCTCCGAGGAGTGGGAGACGTTTGTCCAAGGCATTTTGGGCAGAACAACTCTCCCTAATTGGGAGGATATGTGGGCAACTCTTCAACAAGAAGACCTCAGGAGATTGACCAAGGCGGGGAGTAGCGGCAAGGGAGTTTGAATCAAGAAGAAGGAGGAGGAGGATGTAGCTCTCGCATTTGCGGGATAGCAGGGGCTACAGAAGAGGAAGAAGGACATATCCAAGGTCAAGTGATTCAACTGTGGAGAGCTGGGACATTATGCCTCTCAGTGCCCCATGAAGAAAGGCAAGGGAGAAGCTTCTAACTCAAAGGCAGTTCCAGCAAAGAAGGAGAAGGATGTCGAGACTGATGACGATTGTGCCATGAGTGCTCATGCGCCTCTAAAAAAGAGGTGGGGAGACATAGATCTGTAGTCAAGAGGACTACATGCAGGGGCAGGATCCTTGAGGTGCCCAAACTCTTGGATCACATATGGCTACGAGAGCCCTTAACGACAGTAGCATGATGACAGGTGTCGGGTGGAGCAATTTGTGATGGAGCGACAAGACAGTTCTAGAGTGCAGAAGTTTGTAGCAACACAGTGGAGTTGCAGTAGTGCGAGAGGCACAGAGGAGGTTGCAGCAATGTAGTGGCAGCATAGGGAGGACAAGATCGCAGCAAAGGTAGCTTCATCATCACAAGGCTTCTAGATTGACCAAAATGTCAGTGTTTGGGTGAAGTCAGTTACTTACTTCTCGATCACTAAGTTGCAGTGCAGCAGTTAGTAGTGGCAATGCTATGGGCAGCATGAGGCAACATTTTGAGAGAGAGCTACAGTACAGATGTAGCAGTGGCAGTGGCAGTGGCAGTGGCAATGTCATGGGCAGCAATACAAGAAGCAGCAGTGCAATGGATGTGGGGCAAAAGACAAAGCATCAGCACAGAGGACCGATTCAGAAGATCGGTGTGATGCTTCTATGGTGAAGCATTACTAGAGCACATTCCTTGCTAAGAGGGAGTGTTGATTTTGGGTAGCATCGGATGTGCTCTAGCAATGAAATTTGGTGGCGATGCTAAGGCACATGAGATCTCCAAGACCCATAAATCGTTTGGATAAATTCCACCCGGATGAAAAGTTATTAAAATAATTAATATTTTTAATGAGTTCCTAAGTCTAAACTTAGGAAAATAAAAATATTAATGTGTATTAATAAAATATGGGTGAGAAAGTTCTAAGTGATGAGGATCAAGCTTGTTCTAATCTTAGTCGTTGATAAGGGACTTAATCTCGATCGTTGAATCGTCAACAGGAAAAGTATAAGAGGAGGCTTGAGGGTCAGTTGGAGACACACCAAGTTGATCAATCAATTCGATTTTCTGGGGCAGAGATTGGCAAGAAATCGAGTTAGTGATCTGCTGCAGCGAAGGGCAGTTTGGCAGGAGGCCAAAAATACATATTAGAGAGGCAGAGAAAGTGCCAAAGAGACAGCGCAGAGCCTAGGAAGGTTAACGCAAAGGCAACAAAGGTTGACGCAGAAGCAACAAGGGGCGACGCAGAGGCTGAAGGGGCTAGCGCAGAAGACACAGGGTCAAGAGGCTGACGCAGAAACCACAGAGACTGCTACAGGCAACACAAAGAGCTGTAGAGCTGACACTGAGGTGAAGAGGTTGCGCTAAGGCGATTTTGTTGGCCAAACTGGGAGCTGATCTGCTGACGCAGAGCCATTGGTGAGTGACGCAGTCCCTGGAGGGTGACGTAGTTCCAAAAGATAGCTTGGAGCAGCTTTCGTTGTCCAGCTAAGGAACAATAGAAGTTGTTGTGGGGCCAATCATCCAGTTGCTGATTAGCTAGAATATTTGTCTCCAGAGAAAGTTACCACTGCTGAGGATAATCTCTGAAGGGTGAGCCATTTTTGGCATCCTAGTTGTTTTCAGCAATCTGTATAATAAATAAAACCCTCATATCTGCTACACTGGTTTTCCCGCATTGGGTTTTTCCGGATACAATTGTCCAAAAATAACGATGTCCCTTGTGTTGTCTCAGTGTATTCCAGTTGTTGATCTATATATTTGTGAAGGTTGCAATTGTGTTTATTTCGATATTTGTGCATATAAATAACTTGTTAATGTAAAGAACAAGTAGAAGATAATAAACCAGATATTGCAATAGGGGTTTCTGATGTGTTAGATTCGGAAATTTTCACATTCACTCATTAGGCTTATATCTCAATGCACATTGATCATTTTTTGAAGATTGTCATAATGATTTAAGTGCTCATATTTATTGCATAAAGATCTGATATAAAATCTGTAGTGGTGATAAAAGCCACTGAAAGTCATCTAATCTTAGTTAGCTTTTGTTTCTCATAACTCGTTAAACTTGGATAATTATTTGATTGGATAATTGGATGATTTTCTTAATGATGCAGTCATATGATTATTGGTTGATTCATATTGCATTTCTACATAATCATCATCTATTTACACTCTTGCATTAACACAAATAAGTGCTCTATTCAAATTGATAAGTGTTTAATGTGATTGGTTAATTGCTCTAAGTCACATTGTGGATAAATTATCTTAATTTCTCATTGCTATATTGTCATTGGATAAGTGGATTTATTGTTCAATGTTAAAATAGGATATCTCTTGTAAATCTTCTCTCTTGTATATCTAGTTGACATATTGGTAATTTGTTTATCACTTGAACTATTGTCTATTGGCATCATCTTCTAGCACCATTAAGTTTTGAGCACATCTTCTTGTGCTTGAGATTGTGTTAAAATTGGCAACTAGGGCCAAATTCCACTTTAGACAGCTCATTTGATGGAGATGATGATTGCATTAAATTCCTCTTTTCGAGAGGACCAAAATCGATCTAAAGATCGTCATCTCTCAAGCATTCTTCTCTCTCCTTTCATTAGTTCGTACAACTATTGAGCATTCAATTTCTCTCACATGTGTGGCAAGGAGGACGAATTTCACACTAAAGTATAGGGCCAAAAATTTCAGTTGACCAAATTTGACTAGAGTTGACCAAGGGAAACTTGACCAAGTTTGACTGCGATTTTAGAGGGTTTGACTATGTTTGACCAAGCCGCATTGATTGGCACATAAATCGAGAAATTTTGGGTTGTTTGACCTGTCTTGACTGCAGCTCTTTTTGACCACAGGGTTGACTTCAGGTTCACCAAGTTTGACCACATATTTTATGATTGTTTTGGGTTGACTTTGACCATTGTTAAAGGTCTAGTTTGACTACCTCTGACCAAGCTTCAAAGGAGAAGTTTTGCTCCTGGCTTGACCATCTTTAACTTTCTGGTTAGGGCTGAATTTCGCTGTAGTTGACTGCAGATTTGACAGGGTTGTTTTGACTTTGATTTGGCAAGTCAACTTTGACTTTTTGTACTCTCTCTCTCTGTTGAACATTTGAAATAATAATAAGAAGAATTGATCAAAGGGTTTTCCCCACATTGGGTTTTTTCCCTGGGATTCACCAAATCTGGTGTCCTCATGTCTTGCCTTGTCTTCTGCATTTTATTTTATGTTCTATCTACAGTCACTGTCAATGTGATTTATGGTTAATGTGATTGCTATTGGAAAGTAATTTGGAAATTGTCATTGGGTTGCTTAAAGTATATTGAGGTAATTGTCTTAAGCATAGAACATACCATTGTTAGCTAAAATGAACATGGTATCAGAGCCCAAGTGAAGACAAAGCCCAAGCAAGAGAGAGAAAAGCAAACACTACGAGAGATTTGTTGGACAGCCTATTGGACAAGCCTCAATGGCTTCTACATCTTACTTCAAAATTGAGGATAAGCTCAAAGACAAATCTGACTATCATGGATGGAAGATGACCTTGGACTTTACTTTGGAAGAGCATGATGCAATGGACTATGTGTAGGGAAAAGTGGTGGAGCCTCCTTCAAATGCACCTGCTGCTGTGAAGACGAAGTATAAGAAAGGTGCGGTCAAAGCTAAGAAAATTATCATAGACTCTGTTCAAAAGCATTTGGTTGCCTATATCTCTGATTTGGGAACATCTAAAGAGATGTATGATAAGCTAGTTGGGACGTTCAAAGTGAACAATGCAAACCAAATCCTCTTTCTCAAGAACAAGTTGAAGGAAATCAAGATGGATAAAGGGGAGTCTATCCAATCCTACTTGATGAGAATAACACAAATCAAGAATGGCCTACTATCTATTGGAAATGTTATTGCTGACAGGGAACTCACTCTCATTGCATTTGGAGGTCTTCCAAGATCATGGGATGTGTTTAACACCACCATTGTCAACAATGGAAAGATCCCTGGTTTCGATGAATTATTAGTTTGATGCACTCAAGAGGAGACAAGGATGATGGAGAGAGAGAAGCCCTCAAATGGAAATGAACCTACTGCTTTCTTTGCTCATGCAAAGAGGAAAAATAATGTTGGTCCAAGGAGACAAGGTCAATGATAAAACAAGGGATTCAAACGAGGAAAAGGAAGGTGCTACAATTGTAACAGGTTTGGCTACTATGCTAGAGAATGTCCTCTCAAGAAGAATTCTCCAAGGGATGACGACAACAACAACAACAATTTCAAAGCAATGGCAATCAAAGGAACAATAGGTTCAACAATAAAGGAAAGAGGAATGCTCTCACTGCTCGATTGGGAAATGGTCGACCTCCCAAAAGGACGAGAAACTCCATGTATGAGGAAAGTAATGTTGTAGAAAAACAAAAGGAATTTTATCTTATTTCCGCTCTATCTACTACCTCTCCTAGGGATACTTTGGATCATTGGTTGATTGATAAGGGAGCCTCAAGGCACTTCACTTGGTACAAAGAGGCCCTCTCAAATTTGATTGAAAAGAAGACAAATTTGGAGATCATACTTAGAGATAATGCCACCTACCCTATGAAAGGGATAGGTACAATTACTCTTCACTTGAATCAAGGTCAAACCATTCATCTACAATAAGTGTTGATGCGTCTGATTTGAAGAAGATCTAGTGTCTATTTCTGCGATGGAAGATAAAGGCTTCAAGGTAGCATTTATTGATGGAAAGGTACATATTTGGCAAAGAAACCCTAAAGATGCATTTACTCTTTGATTTAGGGTCGATGGTCTCTATGAAGTTGGAAAAAGTTTGTTGGGGGCTTTGGCAAGCGATACTTCTCTTCAATCTGAGGTATGGAACCGGAGGTTCGCCCACTTACATTACAAAGCCTTACCTGGGGTAAGGAAGATGGTCACAGGTATGCCCGAATTCAATATGAACCATGAAGGTGTTTGCCAGGGTTGTGCAACTGGGAAACTTACAAAAGGACCATCCCCTTCTAGTGAAAGCAAGACCGTCAATATTCTCCAATTGGTCCACTCTAACCTGTCTGGTATGTTGCTCGTAACATTATTGGAAAGATACCTATATTATGCAATCTTTGTGGATGACTACTCTCGTAAACAATGGATCTATTTCTTGAAGAAGGATGAAGTGTTCAAATGGTTTCGTTCTTTCAAAGCATTGGTGGAAAATCAAACAGGGAGGAAGATCAAGATATTGAGGACCAACAATATAACCGAATATGAATCAGATGAATTCAATGATTTTTGCAGAGAGGCTAGCATTAAGAGGGAGACATTTGTCCCATACACTCCTGACCAAAATGGCGTTGCTGAAAGGAAGAATCGAACAATCATGGAAGCCACCCATTCCATGCTCCATGATCAAGGCCTACAGAAGTTCTTATGGGGAGAAGTTACCAACACTACTGTATATGTTCAAAATAGGAGCTTGTATCAAGCATTGGATTTCAAGACACCCGAGGAAGTTTTCACTAGTAAGAAACCTGATGTTTCTCATTTTAGAATGTTTGGTTGTCCCATGTATTTTCATGTGCCTAAAGAGAAAATGAACAAGTTGGAAGCTTCTGGGAAGAAGGGTATATTCGTTGGCTACAGTGAAAATTTGAAAGCACAGAGAATCTATGTACATGGTCAAAGAGATGTGGAAGTTGTGATGTCACCTTTGATGAAGATATTGCCCTTGGGAAAGCCAGAGATCTCCCTATTCCAAGGAAGGACAATGATGATGTTGCGGAAAAACAAGATGAATCTCCGAAAGATGAGCATATGCCCGGTGCTAATGGTCTGATGGATCCTATTGATCCACCTCCTAGTGATCCCTCTACCTCAAGTAAACGGCCTCTATGGCTCAAAGATACTCTCGAAGATGCTGAAAGACATAATGCTCCAAGAGGGACATTTCGTGAAAGTAAGAAGCAGAACAAGTACCAAGGATATTTAGCTGCTATGAGTACTATTGTTCAAGCTAAACCATGCATGTCCGAAGAAGTTGTAAAGCACCAAGTATGGAAGAATGCAATGAATGAGGACTACAAATCAATCATTAAGAATGATGTCTGGGACGTGGTGCCTAAACCCAAGGACAAGTTTGTGGTCACCTCTAAATGACTTTACAAAATCAAACAGGAGTTGATGGCAGTGCTGAAAAATATAAAGCCAGGTTCGTTGCTCGAGGCATCTCTCAAAAGGAAGGAGTGGAATATGACGAGATATTTGCACCAGTTGCCTGATATACCATTATTTGATCTATTCTTGCTCTCAAGGATGGAGCCTACATCAAATGGATGTTAAGGTTGCTTTCTTTCATGGCTCACTTAAAGAGGAAGTCTACTTAAAGTTGGAACAACCTTATGGGTTTGAAATACAAGATCCAAGGACACATGTACGCAGGTTGAAGAAAGCCCTCTATGGCTTGAAGCAAGCCCCTAGGGCTTGTTATGAGAGGATTGATAGCTATCTTATGAAGTTGGGATTCACAAGGAGCTATGTTGATCCCAACCTATACTTCACGGTTGAAAAGGACATGCCTCTCATTTCGGTTTCTTATGTTGGTGATCTCTTTCTGACTGGTGCAGACCCTCTCATTTATCAATGTAAGAGGGAGTTGACTATCGAGATCGAGATGAAGGACCTAGGACTAATGCACTACTTCCTAGGCCTGGAGGTCTGGAAAAATCCAGGCGAGAATTTATTTTCTCAAGGAAAATACATTGTGAAGCTACTAGAAAGATGTGGGATGGTCGATTACGAATCTGTTTCTACTCCGATGGAACTCAACTTCAAGAAGCTATGTGAAAGTGTTACGGGGCCAAAATTTGCAAACCCTTCTGAGTATCAACAAATTCTGGAGGACTTGATGTTCTTCGTAAACTCTCATCTGGAAAGACCCTCCCATGAGGGTCCCGCTTGAGTTGGGCATTGAGCTCTGGGAGTTCCTGGGGGCCTGGGGTACTTCTTGGAGCTATGAGCGACCATAGGGTGAGTGATCCAACTTCCCCTATAGGTACATTATGTACAGGTGAGTGGTTCACCTTCCCCTGTGATACCTCGTGATGGTTGACATGTGTGTAGGGTGAGTGGTCCACCTTCCCCTACAATTGACATATGCATGGGATAAGTGGTTCACATTCTCCTATGGCAAATGACCAAGATGAGTGGTTCACCTTCTCCTACTGATGCCCTAGCATACATCCTACCCATGCAGTTTGGGACTCATGGGAAGTACCTCTCATAAGGCGAAAGAGTTGGGAAAAATGGATAAGGCCCATAGTACTATTGATGGACGTATCGTGTATTGTCATACGCCCTATGTCTAGGATGTATAATGTTCAACATCTTGATCTGGGATCAACTCTGATTGAGGTTCTACCTCTGCACTGACTTTTTTCAGTGGAGAGTGGTAAGGTCTTGTGACTCACTCTCGATCAATTCTTCTTCATTATTCATATCAGTGTTCAGCAGAGCAAAGATGAGATGAGATGAGAAACAGAGAAGGTACATGATGATAGGATGGCATGATGATCATTGATGATGGATAGATTGGCAGGTGGAATTCTCCCTAGTTGAGAGGGAGTGTTAAAATTGACAACTAGGGCCAAATTCCACTTTAGATAGCTCATTTGAGGGAGATGATGATTGCATTAAATTCCTCTTTTTGAGAGAACCAAAATCGACCTAAAGATCATCATCTCTCTGTTAGGGTCCCACCCTAACCCCCTTATTCATGTCATGGGATCACGTCATAGTCAAGAGTCAATAAAGCCCATATTAATATTTGTAAGTGGTTAACCCAGTTAGTTGCAAATGGGACCACAATTAGTTGTAAATGGGTTAAATGGGCGGTAGTATTAGATAGATGGTATTAATAAAACCCACGGTATTGGCCCGTGGTATTGCATGTAGGAGTCATATATAAAGGATAGAGACTCCCTGCGAGGAGCATCGTGTCTTGTTGTGTAATCGAGCTCTGCTCTATTGGAGGTTGCCCCCTCGAAGAGGCCTGTGAACA
>APFE030657326.1:6922-44025 GCA_000404065.3 Pinus taeda
CCGGAAAAGTGGTAACTACCTCCGCTAACTGTGAAATGCTCCAAAGAGAAGGGAGTGAGGGGAGGAAAAACCGTGCTGAAATGTCAGGCGGTAAGGGGGAATTGCTAAGTCTCGTGATGACTAGATAGCATAAGCACTATGTGCGAAAAACTTGCAGAAGATAGAGGTCTTGCAAAAATACTTGGGGGGAGATTTGGTCCTGAAGACAAATCTCACGGTCGAGTGGTTGAAAGGTAGCAATTAACAAAGGTGACCTCTACCATTGGAGTTCTTCTTTCTTGGAAAAGTTTAGGTAAGTGGTACCCTCTTGGAACTAATCTACTGAACAAACTTTATTATCTGTTTATAATTGTACATGGAAGGATAGAGCTGGAGCTCTTAACTTTGAAAAAATATTCAGAAATATTAACAGTAGGGTTATTGTTACTCTTTTATAGAGAAACATTAACAGTAGGATTATTATTGTACATAACTGGATTTCTTACTCTATTACTGGAAAACATTAAATAGTAGGGTTATCATCCATTCAAACCTAGTTAAATTATATTATGGAAAATATCAATTGTGGAATTATTAACTGAATAGGGACGACAATTATTGCTAAAAAATATTTATGGTGGGATTATTGTCTGTATTGAACTGGCTATAATTCTTTTAGTTGAACTGTAAAAAAAATTAAGAACCGAGAATCAAAATTTGACTAGAGATGGCATGCCCAAGTTCTTTAGAGAAATAATAAAGATACTAACCACCATGAAACAAAGGAAAAGATTTAATTCCATTGAATGGGGAGTATAATGATAAACTCAAAAAGCTGATATAACGTTGTAACAGAGAAATATAAGTGCATCTATTCAAAAGCCGAACTGGGCTAGCACAATTAAAGGAAAGAACTATTAGATAAGGTTAAAACCTCTATAGGATCCTTTCTATAACCCTATGCCAAAATGAAACCCCATAGTGATAAACACTGACAGAGTTAAATTCCCAAATTAGATGATTAAAGCATTAAGTTATATAAATGGAAAAGGAGAGACACAGATACCCTGTTCCGTAGAAGTAAATTCCAACTTATTTCTAACTCAGAGCTACATAGTTGAAAAGGAAATAAACATTTAAAATAAATGAAACCCCATCATGTTGTTCACACAGCAATTCTAGCCACATAAAAACTGTACAAAACTATCTGAGCAAAGATGGTATCAATAGCTTTCTAAAAAATAAAAAAAGAGCACCATCATTCTCACAACAATCAAAAAACCATATTCATATTCCAAGATAAACAGTAACGAGCCATATTCATATTCCAAGATAAACAATAATGAACCATATTCATATTCCAAGATAAACAGTAACAAATTAGCATAAAGGAAGACTTATATGGCCTCGGCCCTGAGAATTCTATCAATAAAATATTATCAGTTCAAGTTCAGAGAGTTGCGAATCTCTCGTAGAACCTAAAACATGAAGAAATTACATCGATGCAGCCTTAATCTCGGGCCCTGTAGCTGGCTAGGAACCCTCGACTAGATGAGGAAAAACAAAAAGCACTCTACTCTAGCACGACAGAAGGAAAATACCTGAAAAGAGGATTAATCAGGTAACTTGATAATAGAGTCCCCGTTTAGCTTCAGAACTAAAACAAAAAATGTAGCAAACTCCTGTAAATTGATGTATAAAGCCGCCAGTCAAACCCGAGTGTTCCCATACTATCGGACAAGCACCAGGGCCACTGAAAAGCTAACATGAAAACCCTCAAGGGTTGGAGACAACAAGGTGAATCATGAGCTCCACCTGACAATAGTTGGAAGTCCTCAGATCTGCATCCATTATACCTGTAGATAGGGTTCATGGAAAACTAGTTTAGTAATAGAGTTCAGATATCAGAGAATAGATAAACAACTGTATAAAAGCAACGCAAATAAATACTGACATGAATAATTACTGGAAATATACACTCAATGGAGGGAAATCGCACATCTCCCAACCTGGATTCTTCCACCTGAAACGAAACGCTAGGTCTGTAGGCTGAACAAGCCAATGAGAGGAGTAGGATAGTAGGAACAGGTGCGAAGGAGCTGAATGAGGCATATCTCCAACAAACGAGGTTGCGTAACCCTCTGGAAAGAGCCCAACCATATTTTATAGAACCCAAGTCTTCCACCTTTGATGTGACGAGAGACCCAAGGTGTATAGCTCCAGAAGGACAAGCCTGCCCTTGCCATGCTACCATGACAGAGTGGGATTTAAATGCCAAATCCAAGTGTAATATGTAGCTGAAGTGTAAGCTTAAGTGTGACCTTGACAGAATTAATGCAAATGTAAATGAGGCTGTCAGTGATCAGGGGAAAAGGATTTCCTATCGTACGGACTCATGATGAGGCCCATTTATCAGTGAGCTTTAACATGTGATTAGATTATTCCAAAAATTTATCAGGGTTTTTAATATATCATGTGCTTTTCATGCCTTATGTAATTTTACTATGGTGAAACAAATGGCACTATGTTGAATTATTTATTTGTTTATTTTTGTATGGGTTACAATATGTATGATGTGGAGTTATGACACCTAACCACAAAATGCCTTAGTTAGATATAGGAGGTTCTTATAGTGTGCGGAATCATCCTTTCCAAGAGTGCATTATTGTCAGATCCTTGGGGTTGTCACAAGTGTCATATTCAATATTATATATAAAACAAATTTTGGGCCCGCCACACACGGTCACCCTTATTGGTCCTTCCCTTTGGCATCCATGGACTATAGCGATTGTACAAATTTTTATGTGATGTTTTAGCTTTGACATCTTATTGCAAGCAAAGGAGTATAATTTTGTTCAAACTTAGAAATATTAGTTTCAAGTTTCACTTCAAGGTATTTTAATGATAGTTTGTATTTAGCATTATTTTGAAAATATTTAATTTTTTACATTTTTCACCACAACACATAACCTGCAATATGTATCCAAAGCTAAAGCTATGATGATACATATCCAATGCAGTCCACAACTTCGTGGAAAGCTTCATGTCATTTCAAATCTTTCTCAAACTAGTACTTGTCACTTCTTCATCTTCCCATCTTTCTCACGGCGAGCATTGAGCAACACTGAAAATTTGTACAACAAATATGAAGAACCAAGATAGCTCCTTGTCCATTGTTTAGGTAGTATAGGGAGCAGGAATTTTTGCATTGATTTAGGCAGCAAAAAAATGAATACATCAGACATCCCACTCTATCAATCAGGAGCTGACCAAGGATTTTAACTAGCCGACAATTTTTAACTCCCATTTAAAGAACCAACATCAATTACCCTTTAGGTTTGACATTGTTGGATCACTGCCTAAAGTTTAGAGTGTAAAGCCTACTATTCCAACCACCACATAGTTTCAGGGTCTAAAGCCTCCTATTCCAAGCACCAGATGTAGAGGAGTTGCTTCACAAGGTTCATCTATATGGCATAGGATCAAGTGGTGTATAAACTAGCCTTAGGTTACAATTATACCAACTGCATTAAGGATGGAATAAGTTTGTGGGTTATTATTAAGCAGAGACTATACATTCATTTAAATTTCTCTAAATTTCTGAATATTTGTGTGCATTTTCTACCTCAAGCTATGAATGTTTCTTACAGTGGGGTGAAGAGCTAGTCAATAGTTTTGCTAGGCATAAAATTTTAGACTAGCCCATTGAAATTCTAATGGGGTTTATCTTTCTGAATGTTTCTATGCATTTTCTCCCTCAAGATATGAATGTTTCTTACACCAGGACCACTGAAATTCTAATAGCATTTGTGCTAAATTAAGAGATATTTATCTTTGGAGACTTACCAACATAACCGACTATAATTTATTTATTTTCTAGATGCACACTTCTAGTGTCCCCTCCATATGAAATGGCAAGGGCACCGCCTCCACTACCAAATTAGCAGACTCTGTCAAAGCCTTGAATGAATTCTCCTGTCTACTTTTTAGAGACTCTTCATATTGGTGGGAATATGTTATGAAACCAGCTCAAGAAAAGATAAAACAGATAGATCAACGCCTTAGAATTCGGCCTCTTCGAGGGGGAAACCTCCTTCACATTACATAAATGAAAAATTCTTGGATGATACAAATGAAAAGACCTCCTTTCTATATATATGAGTCTAAGGGGTCATAACATAATCAGAGCCGACATAAAAATAATAATGTAAGGGCACAATAATAACAATAGTGGGCTTCTATGGGGCACGATAGTAACAATATGGGCACTACATGGGTACATCAATACAATAAGTGGGTTTTACTAATAATAATAAGCCATTACACTAGTAGTATAGGGTCCTAACATGCCCCTCTCCTTCAAAAAGTGTTGTCCTCAATGCTTGAGTAGTTCACGATGCTTCTGTATAAAATTATTGTCCTCCCATGTGGAATGTTCAATGGGTAAGTTCTTCCACTTGATGAGATACTCTGAAATTGATCGATTTCGTAGCTGTCAGGTTCTTGTTTCTATGACTGCTCTAGGTTCAATATGATTTTTCCTTCCTCTTCAATTTCTGGCAATATTGTTTGAATTGGGATCTTTTGGAACTTTTGAATTAGTGGCCATACTTCTTCATCCTTCTTCCATTCATCCCTTGCTTCATTTATCCAATCTGGTTGGATAATAGAAATAGCACAAAACAATGCTTCCACATCCTCATCCTTTCTTGAGAGTGCATCTACAATAAAATTTTGCTTCCATTTTCTATAGATGATGTCAAAGTCATAACCCAACATATTTGTGACACATTTTTTCTTTACTTCTAAAGATAATAGTTGTTCTAAAAAGTATTTAAGACTATCATGATCCATTTTTACCTTGAAGAGTCTTCCCATTCGGTAAGGTCACCATTTTTCAAGTGCATGTAGTATTGCCAACATTTCCTTCTCATAAATAGCTTGCTTGAGAAGTAGCAGTAAAAATACCCAATCACCTACACAAACAAATTTTCACTACGATGTTGATCTACCTGTTGTTTCGTTTGATTTTTCACCGAAGTGACGTTATCCTTTAAAAGTTGGAGAACTTCTTATTGATGCTCGATGTGATATTTCTCTGCTTGAACATTTTTCTTCTTGATATGTCCTTCTATCTCTACAGTTTGAGGAGTGGTAAATTCTTCCAATCCTTTACAAGATATGGTCAGATTCATTTCTTGATGATCGATGTGATCTTTCACTTCTTGAACATTTTTCTTCTTGATATGTCCTTCTATATTGATAGTTTGAGTAGTAGTAATTTCGACCAATGAATTACAAGATATGGCTGGATTCATTTCTTCTTTCTCGATGTGATCTTTCACTTCTTGCATCTTTTTCTTCTTGATATGTCCTTCTATATTGAGAGTTTGTAGAGTGGTAATTCTTTCCAATTCTTTACAAGATATGGTCTGATTCATTTCTTCTTTCTCTGGGGTGGGGTCCTAGTGTATATCCTCTTCTTTTGATGTTTCTTGATCCTTTTCTTCCTCTTCTTCATATTCTATGTAAAATAATTTCTTCTCAGCACACTTATGAGCTTTAGTGCATTTTCTATCAAAATTGTAACAAAGCCCTTTTTCTCTTTTTTCTTCCAATTGTTGTGGTGTAACCCTTGTAGGTTGTGGAAGGCTAGGAGAAACAACACTTCCATATTTATAGTTGTGAGGGCTATGCTTCCTGGTTTCCATAATTTTTCTTTCCACTATGTCACAAAGCCCTTTTACTCTTTCCAATTGTTGTGATGTTTCTCTAAATAAGGTGTTGCTCTTTGTATCCTCATCATGTGCTATCATTTCCTCCATGAAAATTGACCACGTAACAAGTTGTTTACGAGAACAAAGCCCTTCATACCATAAAAATTGATCTGGTTCTAAATATGAATATGCAATACATACCTTTTGTAACAGTGGTACACCATGTAGATCAAAATATTTCTCCATCTAAAGTATCCAATTTACCGGATCGTTACCATCAAACTTCCTTATCTTGCTTTTTCTTGATTTTAGGAGCTCGATCTTGAAATCACGGTAACTCTGTATTTTTGGATCTTTAAGCTCTGAAGTTGCGACCTGCAGTAGCCCTCTACATCCTCTTTTCAATGCCACCAGTCTTATCCAAATTGGATTCTCCAAGGAAGAGTTATGCGAAATCTCCCAGAGTGACCTAATTATAGACTAGTTTAGTAGAGAAAACTTGTATGACGTGCCATGAATCACTGTGTCGAATTTTGGCTCTGAAAAATATATACAAGAAACTATGGTCCATCCTCTTTGTATACCTTCTTATTAAATTTCAATCTAATGCACAGAGAGAAAGTTATGATGATTTTTTCCAGGTCACCTATTTGGAATGTAATTGAGGAGTCTGCAAAAAGACCACCTTCCTCAGATCATATCTCCGCAAATATAGCGCGAAAATATTTGAAATTTGGACCCGAGGTTCAGCATGATTTCTTCTCAAATGGGTTTTTTTTAGCTTCTGAAACGTTGTAGAAAGAAGTTATAGTGAAAATGCCACGATGACCTATTTGGAGTAGTGAAACCCTAGAATCCAAAGCTCTGATACCAAATGTTATGAAACCAACTCAAGAAAAGATAGAAAAGATGGATCAATGCCATAGAATTTAGCCTCTTCAAGGGGGCAACCTCCTTCACATTACAGAAATGAACAATTCTTGGATGATACAAATGAAAATACCTCCTTTCTATATATATGAGTCTAAGGGGTCATAACATAATCAGAGCCGACATAACAATAATAATGTAAGGGCACAATAAAAACAACAACGGGCTTCTATGGGCCACAATAGTAACAATATGGGCACTACATCACTAAATCAATATAATAAGTGGGTTGTGCTGATAACAATAAGCAGTTAGACTAGTAGTATAGGGGCCTAACAGAATATCTTCTAGAGCTTGATTACAGTGGAACAGGATTTTAAACATTACATGCTCATTTGTCTAGTTGCTACCACGATTATATAAGTTGAAGCCTTATATATTTTTTTCATTCAAGAACAAAAATATACCTAATTTTGACAAGCATGAATGTTGAGATTTGCTATAAAGTGTGTTACCCTTTCCTAAACCCTTAACCAACTGGCCCAACCCCTTCATTCAAAGGAAAGGAATGCTTTGAGGACTACCTTATTTCATTTTATCGCTATCAGGAGAAGAGAAACAGAGGAAGTAAAATGTGGTGCTTTATTTAGCAATAATGGGCTTTAAGGTGGGCCATTTAGATTTGAATCTTGTATTTTATTTTGCTCCTAAAGGAACAATCTCTTTTGAAGGAAAATCTTGTGGAACAACATGCAAAGGAGCGACAACTTGTAAAGGAAGAAAGCATTTTGCCTATTCGATAACATTGCTAGACATAGATGATTCAGGGACAAACTATGCTACAAGATATTTTGTCTAAGAAGAGTTTGGTATAAGCTACCTTCAGCTGGACCATGATCTTGAACCTCCTTATTTTCCTCATAGACATTAATCATGTGAAAACAACTTGATGGTAAAACTTATTTTCATCCTAGACCTTAATCTTGTGAACAACAACTTGATGGTGAACCTTATTTTCATCTTGCTTGAGTATAATATTGAACATGGCCTTGAGTTTGAATTTTTATAAATTTAAGCCTTCGCCTGGGGATGGGACTGCCTATGAAAATCCAAACAACACCATAGATTTCTTTGCAGATCCAACAATCTACATTAACGCATAGTACATGCGAGAGAGATAGTTGCTTCCCATATAAGCATATTATCATGTTGCAGGTTTACATGGTGTGGTGGAGATCTTCCATGATATATTATGGAGATCAAGTGATGAGGCATCTAGATTTCATGCAAGGACCCACAAGGTCAATCATCAATCGACGTCATCTAATTTAAAAATTTTAGTTTTTTTATTCCTTATGTTTACGAAGCACTTTGATGAAGAATTTTGTTGAGATCCCAAGGCTTTTCACTGTGGATTATTCATTGTTACCTTCTAATATGCCCCGTCGCCTACTATTGGAGAGATTTTTCCCAAGCGAATTGTTGGTCTTGCATGACTTATGTCTTCTCACATCTGGAATCATGCTTACTCAACAGTGAAGCCACATGGGTATCATTAGATAGTGTGCTTAAATGTTGTTTGTTAATTTAAATCAGGCCATATTTGTTCTAGGATATAAGATTTCCTAGAAATTGATGTTTTTCATTAGATTGAAGTTTCTCAAATTCTGATGATGCATTTTTCTATGTAGTTAGTGGAAAATCAATCTTAACTTTTGAAATATACCAGAATGATTTTTGTACTATGGTTCTTATTTAACCATCATTCATGATATTGTGGTTACAACTATGTAGTGTTTGACATGGATGGACGTAAAGTTCCTCGGGAACTTGTAACTAAAGTAGGAGGGATATTTTATATCCTTTTAGAAGAGGTATCTATCCATTGCTAAGCTGACTCTGTCTACTTACTGTGTGAAATTTTTTTTTTCAATATTTTCAATCAAGAATCACCATGATGCACTAACCAAAGTTACAATTGATTTTCTAGAGAAAGAAAGTACTAGAAGAATCTCAAGAAGATATATACTTGCTGAACTCTTTTATAATTATGTGGGAAAGACACCCAGATTTAAGGTTATCATGTTTTAAATTACAATAGTTTATACGCTATGTAGGATGCATTATATCAGAATGATCAGATGTATTCGATACTTACTTTCCCCATAAGTTTTCCACTTACTAACTCCTTGAATCGTCATTTTAGGGTGAATGGCCTAGCATACAAGATGTTATAGTGGTACATGTGTATAATGGAAGGTTTTTTTTTCCACTAACATTGATAGCATATTTAGTAGATGTTGGACAGATGTGAGAGGCCACTTTGTAATTCCATTTTCCATGTTATCTTATTTCTTGAAATGTCTTCACGATAAGGTCTAACTACAATGTAGATGTACAATAAGTGATGCTTGATGGGCGACACAGGCTTATGGTGTGAGGGTACTCCACTGTTATAGAGGTTATTTATGTAGGTATTGACATCCGTCTTAGTCATAGGTGTATACCATTTTCTCAAGAGGACCTTGATTGTGGTTTGGTTGTCAATTAAGGGAAGATTGGTTATCTAGGGCTTGACAATAATTTCTTTTTTTGGGGTTACAAAAGTTATGTTGTGATATTGTGGTGTAAAAGTTGTGACAAATAATGGAAAAAAATTGTCTCTCATGTTTTCATCATTGTTCTTCCTCTTGGCGTGCTAAAAGAAAACTTGGTAAAATTCAAGTCACATTTGTTAGAGTGAAAAGCAACAATAATTGCAAATTTATGGATTGGGAATCAGGAAAAGGTTGCTTTATTATTTGATTAAGTATACTGGCCAAATGTTCAATTCTTGGGGATTGTTGGACCTACCACATATGGTTGTAGCTACTTTTTGAACCTTCATAAAGAAACGGGACATCCTGTTCTCGTTTACATGTCTGCAGGAAGGCTTGAAAATGCCATAAAAAAATATCTATGATGCCAAAGCAGTCAGCTTTGCAGTGTTGCAACTAAAGAGGATTTGACCTCATGTATCACAACCACTAAGTTGATTCTAATGATTGATTTATTTTAGATAGATTTAAATTTTTTTATTCAATTAGGGTCCTTCTTTCCATTAAAATGCTCCAAGGTGTCTCACCATAAATTTTGCAACTTAGTCCATCCTTATTAAGGATCCATGTTCTCATTGTACCTTGGTGTGTATGCCCAAACCAACCACGCACTGAGGAAGTGTTTGAGTGCTTACTAGCATGGGATCATATCATAAGGAATTCATAAACAAGGTATTTCTGTCAAAACTTCTAACACATGAATACCATTCTGGGCTAAGGTGTGTGAGAAATACATCAATGGTAGCAGCATTTTATTCTTTTCGAACTATTCCATTGCTTCTAGGGAAACAATGGAATAATTTTGGACATTGGTTAGGATAACGTATGTGAGAAATCCATCTATGGTGGCAAAATTTTATTTTTTATATTATTCCGTGGTTTTCGTGGTAGGTCTGATATAGCACTAGTGAAGCATTAGGGAAAAATAATTATTTTGTGGTGCACCATGTTGGGAACAAAGTTGAGGACATTTGATTAACATCTAATATCACATCATTTCACTTGATGTTTTAGTGTTTACCTACTAGGAGGGTGAAAGGATCAAACACCATAAACAAATTCATAAAAAAATTAATTCTTTGAGAAATATCTTATTCATGGATATGGATCTTGATTCAGGTGTTTGATCAATCTATGTATGATAGTAACATTTTTTTCTTTTGGTATTGTCATGGTATTTCTAGTAAATTGGTGGAACATTTCAATATTTAGTTGGCAAGGCCCAATGCTCAAATATAACTCCCTACATACTAGGCATACACATTCTTAGTATAACTTATAAGGTTTGCTGACATCAGCCACATAACTCAGTACATTTGATTAGTGTTAGTAATAGTCTATGTCATTTGAGATTTTAGTGCTTACCTACTGGCACGGTGAAAAGATCATAGGGTAGGCACAAATAAAACATTTATGTCAAAAACCTTGAACACGTAGACATGGCCCTAGTTTAGGTATGTGAGAAATCCATGTATGATGGAAAAATTTCGTTCTTTTGACATTTCTCTATGACTTGATTACATTGGTGGAACTTCTTTTATATTGAGCTAGTAAATCCCAAGGCTCAAACATAACTCCATGCCTATTAAGGATCCACATTCCTACTATAACTTGGGATGTTTGCACATTCAAACGACTTAGTTTAGAACATTTTATAACCATCTAGTGCCAGTCTATCTTACTTGATATTTAAGTGTTTACCTAGTAACATAGGGAAAATATCATAGGGGATTCATAAAGAAAATTTTTAGGTGAGAAACCTCACACATGGATATGGATCGTAGTTAAGGCATGTGAGAAATAGATGTTTGATAGCGGCATTTTTTTCTTTTGGTATTGCTCTGCCCATTTAGTGCATCAGTGGATCTCTTTTGATATTGAACATGTGATGCCCAAACCTCAAATATGACCTGAGGATCCATGCTTATTAAGCATCCACATTCTCACTATAGCATGGGAGGTCTTCCCACATGGACCACGTAGTTGATGACATTTAGTATCAATATGTTACATTCAGATTTTAGTGCGTATTTACTAGCATGGGAAAATATAATAGGGAATTCATAAACAACATGTTTGTCAGAGACCTGGAAATGGATATGGATCCTTAACAAATGTATTAAATTGGGGTTGTTTACAAGGTAAAGTATCATTATTTTTTCATTATAACATCTTGTTAATAGACTTACCTTTAATGGAGGGATGCTAAGGTGGGATTGGAGCTGGAAATATCTTGCATAAATTTGTTTTCTACCACATCTTGTTCTTTGGTATTGAGTTCCTTAGTTTACCAGTCATCTTCCTAAACTCTTAAGGGTTCAGTGGACCATAATCTTCTCTTCATTTCGAAAGCTTGGATGTTGATAATGTAAAGCTACATTGAAAATTTTATATTTATGTTCTACAAGGCTAGATTCAATGGATTCTATGATTCTATCTCATAGGATACCATCCAATCTATACAATATGCATTATATGTTGAAAAATGCCCACTGATGCTAAATTCAAGTTGTAATAATTATCTATGATAGATGATATTCACCAGGAAGTTGATCTACATTGAACATGAGAAAGGGTACTATCTACAATGTTATGCCACATCCCTGGAGACTATTTTGTATGACAATTTATCATTACAAAACTCAGGAAGTTGTGAATTTATTTGGAAGAGGCTTCTGTGAACCGTGTACTTTAATGCAACATCAACTTTTCTACCACCAGTTCTCTAACGTTTTGGAATTCTTTGAGTCCTAAATTTGATTTTCATTTATTTCTTTAAAATATGAGATTCACCTGTGCATATGAACTTAAAATAATAGCCATGGAAGAGAAATCTTCTACATCTACAGTTTTCCTTTACAAAACCTTGGAAGTGGTAAATGTCCTTAGCAATCGGTCTACTTCAATCTTAAATGTGGTGTAGAATCAAACTACTATAATACTAGTTATGTGACACTTGGGCACTCTTTGATCCTTCAAATCTGAGTAATTCTTTTAAAGTTGGTATGTTTAGTACTCGAGACATATCAATGAGTGTATAAGAACCTAAAATTAATATGTGGGGAAGGAAATGTGCTACATCTACTCTTTCGTTTAAAAAATATGGTAAATCATGAATGTTCATAGAATTATTCAATTAATTTATTTTAGGACATTTTGAGTTTAGACATTCTGTGGTACCTAAATCTAGGTTCAATATTTACTAATTGTTTGAAATCAATACGTTTTGGTACTGGGGAAATATTGATGAGTAAAAATGAACCTAAAATAATAAGCAGAAGGAAAATTATGCTACACACACAAACTCTGCTTCACTAAAACCTCTTACATATAGGACTACGAATGCCTCAGTGAACTTGTCATTCATATAAAATTACTATTTTTAGTCGGATGTTAAATCCAAAAAAACTCCCATATTTTTTTGGGTTGTATGTAAATGTATATACATTTTAATCCATCCTTGAACTCAGTGTAGTTGTATGGAAATATTTGAAGGATTTCTCCTATGTGGATTTATTCCAACCTGAAAAGATACATAATATTTATGCATGTTGATTGACATACCTGTAGCCATACATTAAAGATCTATGATTTATTCCATAGCTCTAGTATTCTTCCTTGCTCAATAATCCAAAATTATAATATCATCACCAAAAAGAAGGTGGTTTGGTTGGAAGCTTCTACCTATTGGAATCTCCTTTAAATTCCCTGTTCTTTTTGCTTCAACTATCCCTCTATTGAGTTTCTACAATTTCATTGTGGATTTTTCTATCCTACATAAATCCAATTTTCCCTAATACAACTTTATTATGATAGTCATGTTCATGCCTCCTTGAGTCGCTACAACTACATTATGGATTTGTCTATCCTATAGGAAACCAATCTATTCAGATTAATGAAGAGATTGATTCTGCCATAATACATTTGACACTTTATGTAATTGTTCTTGCTATAATGTTATAGATGAAATTGCATAAGGATGTCTTTATATGCTTCAGTTTCAAAAAAATGTGTTCCATGTAATACTGTATAGTCATCTTGTTAAATTATAGGTTGTTTTCCAGTAGGATAACTTTCAAGCCAAAATTTGAATTCCCTAGTTTCCCTGTAATATTTTACTTTACTTAAAAAATTAATTCCACTTTGATCAATTCATTTATGAAACTCTAAGGAGTTGGAATGGAACTGCATGGTAACTGATTCATGTGAATTGTGGACCAATTTTCTAACTCATACAATTGTATTTATATCAAACTTTCTTATGTGTTTAAAATATATATTGTTTTACATGTATGCATTGTCTCAAAGATTCAAATATAGCCTAGCTTCTAGGCCTTGAAACCAAAAGCTACTTTTCCCCATCAAGCATCAATTTTGGTCACATCAAATCATCCTATGTAATTTATGTATGAATTATTTAATAAAGGTTGGCTTAGCCTATAAAACAATAATTCGTGTGTCACTGATTTTCAATGTCATGGAACATTATCATCATATGAAGCATAGAACTAGTGCACTCATACACCTTTGATTGATTATGAACTAAAAAGTTGTTGTTAGAACCAAAATAGAATGTAGATGTTAGGAAGTGGCGCATTCGATACTTCATGATTATGTTCAACTAAAATTGGGAGGTAAAGAGCCTTATGTCAAGCATGATCATTGATCATAATATACATGCAGTGGATTAAGTAGTGAATTTATTAATTGTGGTGCGACGATCCACTATAGTAAGGTAAAAATGTTACAGGGCATCGATTAGGTATCGATGTGAGTGCTCAATCGCTATAAAATAAACTTCCAAGTTTTGTAGCTTTTGCTTCCTAAATTATTCCAGTGAATAGATTATTTTTGACCAAGTATGCTTTCTTTTGATCAACTCAGATCACATCCCCAAAATATTCACTTGAAGTGATTTTCATGCTTGATTAGACAAGGATGGAAGGGAGAAAGGTTGCATAGATTTAGGATGAGTAGCACAACTTGCCACCTATAATAGAAGATATTGATTTTCTATTTTTTCAATGTTGATTTTAACAATTACATTTTATTAATAGGAAAAATAATGTATGTTATACTTATATACATATTGTGACAAGTGGAAACTTAGGGGTAATTTGTGGTGGTGTCAGGAAAGTAGTTATCTTCAAAATTTCATTATACTCCCCATGGTTCTCTGTAAAATTTCCAAGAATATATTTCTCTCCAACACTGTAAGATATCTCTAGTAATACAAATAGCCATAGTATCTACAAGAATGAAGGTGAAAGTGACATTAAGAGTCTGCAGAAAATTTCCTCAAGAATGATTTCTTATGTATGAGGATTCATGCAAATATTTTCCATTTTCCAAATAGATCTTCTATACTATGAAACCATGTATGACCATTTTCATTAAATTTTCATAAAGGAATTGGAATTTTTTCACTTAGCTATAGTGGTTGTTTTCAAACATGTATGAAATTTGATTGGAGAAAGAGGGTTAGTAGTTGTTATGTGCAACTGCAAAAAAATATGAAGACTAAGAGAAGGCTAAGAATATAGTGTGGGGAAGAAGAAGGTGGATGAGAAAATTTTAATCTCCGACATAAGAATTTCTATCATAGCTCAAAGGCTGCCTCAATCTGGAGTTTATTATTGTTTATATAACCAATATAAGCACTTTAATAAAAAATTGAGTAGAGCTTATTCTCTCACATAGGGATTTTTAGAATAGCTCAAGGCTTCCTCAATCCAAAGTTTATTGTTGTTTATGTAACATATATAATCAATTTAAAAAAGGTTACGAATCAGCAAGGACTACTGCTACCTACAAGTCGTGTTATAAATCATGGCTATCTAGCTCCTGAAGGTGTATGCGTTGAAAGTTGAAGTCAATCATGTTATAATGTTTCTATCGATTATGAAAATTTTTTGTTGAGATTTGGCAGCTATGTACATTGATTTGTTATCTCTTATAAAAGAATGCAAACACGAGGAAACTCAGCACTTGACGGTAGTAGTTATAGTCGTCGCAAATCTTCGTACTTGTTTGTTTGCATTTAAATTCCATCTAGTGTATGGAATCTGGAGGGCGTGTATTTTTTGTTTTCAAACTACATATAACATATCAACATTCAACACTCGTAATAATATTGGCATATTAACGTGTAACAATTTCATGTTCCATTCACTTTTAATTAACATTAGTATAGATTTATTTTAAAGAGGGATTTAGTAAATGGAGAGAGGATTAAATCTTTTGAGGTGTAAATCTTGTATATTATTGATTTAGTGAGTGTAGAGAGGTTTAAATCTCTTGAGATATCAATATTGTATAGAATTCAAAACTTGAAGGTGTATATTATTTGATTAGCAAAAATATATTTGTGGTTAACGTAGTGGTTGTATACACACATTATTGGATGCATATTTTTTCATTATTTAAATTGCATTTTTGAATACATAATATTTATTTCGACACATAGATTGTCTACACTGCACATGTTTCACATGGAATTGTTAGATTTAAGACAAAATTGACAAGAAAATATACAAAAATGAGCCAAAATTTAAAAATATTTACATAGTTGACATTGAAATATAGTTTATTTACAGAAGACATTGTCCACAATAAAATGGTTTTTTTTGTTCATATCTATTTAAATACATGTAAATGTTGAAATATTATATTTATTACCCATACACAATTTTTACTATTATTATTGTTATTATTATTTTAATAATATTTTTAAAATGATACATATTAGCGTAGAGGGCCTTGAAATGACACTGATTACTATGTCGAATTCCCCATTGGTGTTGTGATGGGCCAAAATTTTAATTTTCAAAAATGATATTGTGAACTATTATTTAAATTAAGGCACCTGCCATACACCTAGGTTCCTTGAAGATTGTTTTTTTTTGGTTATTTGCTTAGTATTTATTTAGTATACATATGTGTATCCAATCGAAAATGTGATCCTAAGGTTCCCTTACGACAATTTCATTATGACTTACCTCATGCTAGAGGTGCCAACCCTATTCCAATTGTCATATCGTATTGCACTTATGGGTGATCATATATTTGGTGCATATGATTCCATTTTACAATATGTGAGAGCACACATGTTCATATATTACAATACTTTAGAGTTTAGGTAATTCTCACTCTAGATGGTAATATTGACTTGACTTTGATAAAGGATGTTGGCTTTGATCTTATTATATGTTACATGCATCCATTGAAAATATGTGGAATTTATTAAATCAAGGGGTCAGGGTTATTCAAATTCGAGATCAAATCAATGGTGGCTATGTCTTTCTAGCCCATGTGGCCTTCACATGATTTCTAATACGGGGTTCATGTGGATGGTGGAGATTTACTCTATTAATCCAATGATGGGAATTTATTTTCTAAAACCCTAACCCTACAAATTTCATTTCTCTCTTACGAATTTGGATTTTCTACTGACTGATTTTTCTAGCCTCTAGAGCACTGCAATGAGCATTTTTTGGAGATCTCAGTAGTTGGGATTCCTCTCTGGAGTCCATGGCAATAATTTATGTGCTGGGTTGTGTTATATTCTTTCCATGACTAGGCTACCTAGTTTACCAGGGTGTTGGAGGGGGGGCGGAGCCCCCCCTTTGTTGCACAGATTGTGGAATGGGGGGCTGATAGGGAGTTTGAGGGGGATGGTTATCCCCCCTCTATGAGGTCTCGGCCAGCATCCTGGGGAAAATTTTTCGGAACCCTATATTAGGTGGGCGGACCTACCTATGGTTTTGTGCATTATTTTCGCACACGGTTTTAGGCGCGATGGTTTTCAGTCCATGGTATTGGATGCTTCGGCATGTATACATATATATTATAGAATTGAAAGGAACATAATGAAAACTTAAGCTAGTAGTCCCAATTTTGGGATCTAGGGGAAAATCTCAGTGTATATGTGTTTTATGTGTTATGATCTCGCATTGTTTATTTTCTATGTTTTAAAATTCGCATGGAGGTAATTTTCGTATGGGGCTAAAACCCACATTTGGTATCAGAGTTGTTTTGGCTTCAAGGGGATGCCTTTATTGCTGAAGGTTTCACTCGGGCCCATTGTAGACCTTGTTTAGTGGGAGATATGCGTGATCGATTCTGGTGGTGAAAGAAGATGTCGAGCAGTGGAAAGATATAGATCGAGAAATTTAATTGTAAGAGTTTTGAGTTGTGAAAACTTAAGATGTAAGATCTGTTGGTGGATAAAGATCAATGGATCACAATAGATCTGGGCACTAAACCATTAGGAGTGTTCGATGAAGAATGAAAGAAGTTGGATCGGAAGGAAAAGAGCACAATACAATTATGTGTGTCAAATTCAGTATTTTTGAATGTATCAGGGGAAGGTACGGTGAAGGCTTTGTGGGACAAGTTAGAGACTTTGTGCCAATCTATGTCTCTGGTGAATAAACTACTCCTACAGAAAAATATGTATATACCTGAGGATGAAAGATGAAGACTCTATGACAGAGCATCTGAACGCATTTAATACTATTGTAAGCCAGTTATTATCTGTTGATATCAAAATTTCAGACGAAGATAAGTGCATCAGTTTGGTTTGTTCTATACCAGATTCATTGGATAGTTTGGTTATTGCAATAGGTAGCAATTCAACTACCTTGCAGTTTGATGAAATAGTCTCATCCTTACTAACGGAGGAGATGATACGGGAAAATATGGAGAGCTAGAATAGTGATGCCTTATTTGTATGAGGAAGGTCCCAAAATAGAAACAAAAATAAGTCATCAAGTGGGAGATCGAAATCTAGAGGGAGATCTAAATCTCCAGGAAAACCTGTAAAGGTGTGCTAGAAATGTGGAAAGGAAGGATACTACAAAAGGGGTTGTAACTCTAAAGCTGCTGACAAAGGACAGGGATCTGATAATGCTCCTTCTGTAGAGGCAAAAACTACCTCAGATGAAGGTGGGGATGTGTACCTGGCTTCTTCAGGTACACATGTAGAGCATGAGGCATGGTTGATTGACTCAGGTGCATCCTTTCACTTCACTCCCCATAGAGAGTGGTTCTGCAAGTATGAGAAATATGATGGCAGTGATGTCTTCTTCGTGGATGACAAGAAGGTGAAAATCATTGGCTATGGAAAAGTTAAGTTGAATTTGCAAGGTGGAACAATTAAAACACTTCCGAGTGTTCTGCATATTCCTTCATTGGCCATAAATATGATTTCTGTAAGAAAGTTGGATGATGCGGGTGTAAAAACAGTGTGCACGAAGGATACCTACAAGATGGTTTGGGGAGCACTCTTATTGATGTGGGGAGTTCAGATTGGAACTTTGTACAAGCTACAAGGTAGCATTGTTGTTGATGGGTGCAATAGTTCCATGGTTCCTGAAAGAGGAGCAGAAAATCTAGTGGTCTCTAGAGAAAATACCATGCTATGGCATCAAAGGCTTGGACATATTGGAGAAAAGCGCCTTCAAATACTTCATGGTAAAGGTATGGTAGAAGGTATGACTAACAACTCTCTGGATTTTGATTTTTGTGAAAATTGTGTATACGGGAAGCAGAATCGGGTGAGTTTCCCCTCTGGTGGTAAGAGGGCGAAACATATATTAGAGCTTGGGCAAAGTGATGTGTTTGGACCTGTGAAGGTTCCATCACTGGGTAAGTCTATGTACTATCTATCATTTATAGATGACTTCTCAAGGAATACATGGATATGTTTCCTCAAGAAGAAATCTAAAGTCTTTAACAGGTTTAAAGAATTTAAGGCTTTTGTGGAAAACAAGACAAAGAAGAAGATAAAGGTGTTGAGGACAAATAATGGTGGAGAGCTTTGCAAGAAGGAATTTGAAGAATTCTATAAGAAGTGTGGTATAGCGCGAGACAAGACTACTCCAAACACACCTAACAAAAATGGAGTTGCAGAAGGAATGAATAAGACATTGATGGAAAGGGCAAGAAGCATGCTTAGTGGTGTCGAGTTAGGATAAGAATTTTTGGCAAAGGTGGCGGAGACTACATGTTAGCTGGCAAACATATCACCTCCATCAGCGTTGGAGGATAAGACTCAATAAGAGGTATGGACTAGTAAGAAACCCTCTCTTTCATATCTGAAGGTATTTGGATGTGATGCATATGTACCTATTCCAAAGGATAAAAGAACAAATATGGATAGAAAATATTAAAAGTGCATCTTTATTCGATATAAGGATGGTATAAAGGGTTGTCAGCTTTTGAAACCAATAAAAATGAGGGTTGTGTATAGCTTAGTTGTGGTTTTCTTAGAGGTGAAAGATGTTATTAAAAATGAATTCCAACCAAAGGAAATTGAGAAGATAGAGGTTGAGCATAAGGAGGAAGAATAAAACTCTACAACAGAAGAGGATTCAAAATATTAAGAGCAACAAACTCCGGTTGTGAAAAGACCAGTTCGAGAAAGAAGGAAGCTAGAAAGGTATAATCCATCTGCTTTCTGTTCAAAATTTTCTTTATCTATTACTGATTGTGTAGCAGGAGGGTTTGAGGGGGGTCGTTAGCCCCCCTCTACGGGGTCCAGGGCAGTGCCCTGAGGAATTTTTTTTTTGACCCTATATTAGGTGGGCAGACCTACCTATGGTTTTGTGCATGGTTTTCCCAGAGGGTTTTGGGTGAGATGGTTTTTGGTCCATGGTATTGGATGCTTTGGCATGTATATATATGTATTGTAACATTGAAAGGAACATAATGAAAAATCAAGCTTATAGTCCTAGTTTTTGGATCCAGGGGAAAATCTTTGTGTATATGAGTTTTATGTGTTATGCTCTTACATTGTTTATTTTGTATGCTATAGAATTTGTGTGCAAGTAATTTATGTATGGTTTCAAAACCTACATTCTATTCCTAAATATGATCCATAAATATTTTCATAATACTAGTAAGTGTGAAGCTTCCTCTTCGCTATTGTTTCCTCTGGTTTTCTTTTGATTTAAATAAATTAAGATTTTCCCTATACTTCGAGGCACACTCGTCCTTGCTAGGATCAGGAAACCTCATCACTACTTCACAGTTCCTCTGCAATTTCATTAGAGTTTTTGTTTCTCCGACATGTAAGTTCATTTCTTTACCTTTAATGTGCATTTCCTCCCTTATACTCTCATTCTGGTAATAATTTTCATCACTGGGGTATTTGCCCACCCATGGTGTTTTATTGAAAAAAGGAATCTAATGTGACAATTCTCAGTATGTAGGGTGGAGTGAAATCCCTTTGCCACATACGATGTTTAGTGAAAACAAGGTAAGTCTCTTTTGTGCTTTTTTAAGGGTTCCTTCATTTTTCCTCATTTGGTGTGTGAAGTTGGGTGAATTCAACCCTTCACATTAAAGTAAAGTCTTAGGAAGGGTTCCACGATGACTTGGTGTCATTATCTCATTAAACTTTATTTCTAGGGTACGGGTAGTTTTAGCTTGTCAGTGTAACCACGTGTAACTTCGGTTTTTCCTTTCGAAACTAATGGAAAATCATTCAAAAATGTGTAGACATAAGATGTTTAAAATATTCACAATTACAACTATAAAATTGTTATTCAATAATTGTGTTTCCTTTCTATTCCTTTTTCTTCTATTTTTGTTTTACAGTAGGACTACTAAAACTCACGATCTACTATAGTTTATAGTTACATGTATGCATGAAGCTGCAAAGTAGTCTCAAAAATTTCCAAAATCAAAAGCCACGCCTCTCATCTCTAACTCCCAACTGCTCTTGTATAGGTCAATCTTTAACATATGTCTACTCAACATCCTATTATAATCTTCAACGCACAATTATATGTGTTTTGTGTACCCTTCTTAGCTCTCAGTATAGAGAGTGAATGTTTTCGACCTTCCCATCTAGAGGCATGAAATTAGGAAGATATTTTCTCTTTTTATTTTTTTCTCCTAGGATGGTAGCATAGAAGTCACCATTGTGGCTTGTGGCCTTCTATGTATAAGATTATCAGTAATATAATATTTTTTTGTTTTATTGAATTATAAGTTTTCATGGTCGATGCCTATAATTTTTCTCTAGTACTGTGTATTTAATATATTCTACTATAATTCTTCTAAAGGTTTTTCTAATAGAAATTCTACATACTTTTGGAGTGATTTGACTCTACCCCTTAAATTATTGTTTTTCTTTGTTGTTTCTTTAACATATTCCATGGAGTAATATATAGTACATGTCTTATTTATTATTCTGTAGAATGTATTTCGCTATCTTCTTTTAACAAGAAATTCTAAGGAATTTTTGCATGGAAATTATTTTTTCTTCTATTAAATTATAATCTTGTTAGCAAAATTTATATTGAGTTCACATTTTATTTTTGCTGGGTTATTTAATTATCGAAACATTTCCCCAAATTGGGATGGATGTGTATAATATTTTTGTTTTATTCATTTCATAATCGAACGGTAGCATTATAATTTCCTAATTTAATCTTAAATGTGGAATATTTCTCATTTTTATATAGTATTTATGTACTTGAATAAATGACTGTAGTTTTTCTTAGGTAGAGACTTATCAGTTTAAAAGAGTCCCTCCCCCTCCCCCCCAGTGTTTCATTTTGGCTAAAGAAATTCCATATCATTGGATATCTTGGTCGGTTTAGGGTCGTTAATCCTAACCGCCATAGTAGGGGATCTATTCCTCCACGCTCTCAATCCTACACCATCTCCTTAATATATGCTACCTAATACTATAAGTTTATAACCCACATGCTTCTACATTTTGAAAATGTTACACGAACATGATTCCATGTATATAAGATAATAACCACCTATTCCGATATTGTCCTTAGTGTTACAATTGGAATTTATAGGTCACTTTTCATATCACATGTCAGATATGCACGGTAATTCCTAACGATTACCTATAATTGTTGGACATACTGAGAGAGAGGGTGAATCAGTATTCCTTTCAATTAGTATTATTATTAATCTTTCAGAGCATTAGTTAATCTTCAATTATTATTAGTGTTTGTACAATGATAGCAGTGGAAAAATGGAACACAAATGCACATAATTTTTAAGGTGGAAACCGCCTCCAAGAATAAAACTACCTGAATGTTTTTTTAATAATTCTTTAATATTCAACTACAATTGAAAAGAAAGCTCCAACTTCCTAGAATCTAGAAAAGCATTCTTCTCCAATTCACCCTCGATGGACGCTCCAGCACCCGAGATTCTTCAGTAGTCAACTTAACAGATGTCCCAACAACCAATGAGCTACAATTCACCCTACCACCACCCTACCACCATGAATTTTTCATAGGCTTGAACTTTTTGGTGATGTCATCCACTAGCCTAGCAGCACCCTACCACCCTATAGAAGAATAAAATAAGAATGGACCCCCGTACCAAGGAAAATGATCCACTTTACAATGATATAGAATGATGTAGAAGAAGAAGACACACTAGACCATAACCCCAACTGTGACACAACCACATAATGATGATCCTAGAACTCCCAACACTGCCTCTTCAAATATTGGTAGATAGACACTTGTACAACTTTTATAATGATGCTTTTACAATGACTCTGTACAATGATACTTTTACAATGATTGTATGCAGTGCTGCCCACTTGAAGACTTCATGTGCTGAAATTTTTTGTTGTTATTATGCACCTTGATTGCTGCTCTTGTCATGCTACCCTTTCTTAGTCTTCAGAACGTTATATTATGAATTGATTCTTCCGTTGATGAATATATAATACCTTCAAAAATTCTTCAAGGAAATACCCATGACATGATAATGGCAAAACATACCTCATCCTGCAGAGCATATGTCAGTGCTAAATAAAAACAACAAATTAGAATACAAAGAGCCTAATGCAATTAAGAGATGAAAATGCATATACAAAAGATGCTTACCTAGAGCTTACCTTTGCTGCATCATTTTGCTACACTTTTCTGTTTGCTTCCCTAGAAAGTCTAGTCCTTTGCACCGCTTGATAACACTTGATCTAGTTTTTTTTTCTTTCCTTCTAGGATCACGATACTGACTCTGATGTATCTCTGTGATTTCAGATCCCTAATATGTGATATTGTGTCCTGTAGTAGCCCTCTCAGTCTTCTTTCCAATTCCATAGGTCTGACCCGATTTGGATTCTTCAACGCAAAGTTATGCCCAATCTCTCACAATGACATGTTCAATAGGGAAAACTTGTACGGTGTTCCACGTGTCACTATTTCCTCCTTCGGATTTGACATTGATACACCAAAACTAAAGTTCGTGTACTATCTGTCACTTTTTATAGAATTCCAATCCTCTTCTGAGAGAGAGAGTTATTATGATTTTCCCAAGGTCGCCTTATTGAGATTAAATTCAAGAGCCTGCAAAAACCATAACTTCCACAGATCATATCTCCAAAATTATAGTGAACCAATATCTCAAATATAGTCATGACGTTCACTAGGATTTCATTTCAAATGGGTTTTTAGTTTCAGTATCTAAGACTTCATAGAAATAAAGTTATAGTGAAAATTCTACGATCGGTACTTTTGGAGGATATATGAGGGATCTTTTTATAGAGTTGAGAGGGGCTCCTATAGAGAATGTTGGAGGGATTTTAGGAGCTTAGAAAACATTAGTTATTGACTATTCAATGACCAAAATAAATGACAAATTTCATGCCACAACCCCATTGGGTTTTAGCCCACTAACTGGGGTTACTAATTTCAATCTTGAATAACTTACAAACCATGAGGAATTACGAGGAGAGGTATACACTAATAGAAATATATTTTTGAGTAGAGTATTACTATAATGGTTATGAGTTGAGACACCATGAACGATTATGCCCAATGTGCCATGGAATTTCAAGGTCATCCTTGGTGCTGCTTGGGTTGACATCAATGACAACCTCAAATCATTTTTAGATCAACAATCTCCCCCTCTGGAATTGATGGCAACACAAGCACTCCCCCTGCGATTAGGGTACCTCTTCCTACTGCTTTGTCTCCCCCTTTGACATCAATGGAAAAGGGTAACTCCCCTTCACACACAACCATCCTACGGACCTCTACAGACTTCCACTCCCCCTTTATTTTATGAATAAGGAAAATATAATGAGAACTTGGGAGAATCCCAAGCTTCTGGGAAAGATACTCAAATGCTTCATGAGGTAAAGGTTTAGTGAATATATCAATGATTTGCTCTTTTGTACCAACATATTCAGGTTTCATATTATTTTCAGCGACTTGTTCTCTAACAAAATGATATTTGATCGGAATTTTTTTTGTTTTTGAATGCATGATAGGGTTCTTGGAGATGTTGATGGCATTGTTGTTATCATAGAAGATGGGAATAGGATCATTGAATTGTCCTTGAACATCTTGCAAAGTTTGTTTCATCTAAAGGACTTGAGTAAAACTAGTTTCCGCTACAATGTATTCTTTTTTCACTGTACATAACAAGATTGAGGTTTACTTTTTGCTCAACCATGATATGAGATAGCCACCTAGATAGAATGTTGCTCCACCAGTACTCTTACAATCATCAACACTTCCTGCCCAATTTGCATCTATAAAGGCTTGTATGATGATATTGTTTCCCTTGGGATACCACAAGCCATATTCTATTATGCCTTTTAGATATCGAAGTATTCTTTTGACAGCAATAATGTTTGATTCTTTTGGTGCTGCTTGGAATCTTGCTACCTGTCCAACACTGAACATATTATGTTTCATGTTTTCAACAAATAGAACATTCTTGGCTAGAGAATCTTTGCTTCTGAGACTGATGGTACCTAATCCTATAACATTTGAAGATCCATCATTTCCAAAGGACACAGTTCCATCTTTCTTCTCTTTCAGAGATACAAATTTCTTTCTATCTGCAGTCATATGCGTTGAGCAACTACTATCAACATGCCACACATCTATGTTGTTTTGAGCGTTTAGAGCAAGAACACAATTATCAATCTTCTTCTTCCATGTTCTTTCGTTATATGGCTTCGAATATTCTTTTGGAGGATTTTCAAGTTTGCATTCTCAAGTTATGTGTCCAAAGTTTCAACATTTGTAACGTTCAATATTAATTCTTAAATGTTCAAATCTATTAATGTTTTGCTGAGCCTTGGCAGGTTCATATTTGACAGATCTCTTGGAATTGTATTAGTTCGTAGGGTACATGTGACATTCTACATCTTTATGACCAAATTTTCCACATGAATAAAAATATAGATGAAAAATATGTTGGTACCTGGATGAAAATATTCGTCGGGGAATTGTCTTCCGAGGCTGTTCTTGTGAATCTTTCCCAATGAAGTATACATGCCTGTTAGATCAAATAGGTTGATTGTGTTTTGTTGTAGAAGGTGCCGCTTCTTCTTCATTGTAACCGAGGCCAATCCTGTCATTGTAAGGTCTTTGATTGTTGATGAGTTCTTCCAACGCCCTTGAGCTATTGTCCTAGTTTTGGACAACTTTTCCCTTCTTCACATCCTTACGCAGTGAAACTACTTTGGCTTCTAATGCTTCCCTTTCTCAGTTGTTTTCTTCCAACTTATTTTCAAGTGGCTCTTCAATACATTTGTGTTCTTCAACTTCAATTTTGAGACCTTGAACTTGTTCTTCAAGAGTATTGGAATGGATCCTCTTAGCCTTGAGCTCTTTTATAAGCTTTATTTCCTCCTTAGAAAATTCTTCTATGGTCAACTCTTCTTCTTCATCGTTTGATACCTCATGTTTATTATGCTTGCCCATAAACAATACTCTCTCATTGGCTTCTTCTTTACTGTCACTGTCTTCATCGGATGATGAGATATCTTCTTTGGAGAGGAAGTTCCTTTTGAATCCTTTCTTCTTTCCTTTCTTGTTGAATTTCTTAAAGCTTTCTTTCCTTTTGAGTTTCCATAACTTCTGTTCAGACATTTTGCTGTGAAATGCCCAACCTCACCACACCTGAAACATATCAATGAAAGTTTACCTTTGGACTTTTCCTTACCAATTTTTAGTTTTCTCGTAAACTAAGCATATTCTCCATCTCAAAAACCTTCTTCATCATCCTTCTTTTCTTCACACTTGCAGGTGTAGGTCTTTTACTTTTAAGGTTGTTTTTCCTTATTGGTTTTCTTATATGCAACAAACGTAGTTTCTAGGTGTGAGGTACCCTCTTCTTCGTCAAGTCTCATTTCATATTCTATGGAAACTCCATGTAATTCCTCTTTGCTGAGTTTGGCCATATTTGCACTGATTCTAAGACTGATACCTTTTGGTTGAATCTTCTTGCTAATGTTCTAAGAATCTTTCGTATAATAGTCTTCTCGTCAAAAAGCTCTCGCAATCCTTCCAGAGTGTTGGTTATTTCATGAACATGTTGGAAGTATGCAACAATGTTGTCATCTTCTTTCATTCTGAGTTGCTCAAATTTTTCTCTGTAGATTTGAATCTTTGCTTCTTTGACATTTGAGTCACCTGAATATATATTCTCAAGCTTGTCCCATGCATTTTTTACGGTTTTACAACCCAACAACTTATGATAAGTAAATTTAATAAGTCCACTGATAATAATATTATTTTCTTTTACATCATTTTCCAAATTCTTCTTACCTTGTTCATTCACGGTTGGTTAAAGCCATTTTGAAGAGTGTCCCATACTTTGTAACCTTGCGCTAATAGATAGACCTCCATTCTTCCTTTCTAGATTGCATAATTATTTTCATTGAATAGAGTTACACCATTCTTGGTATGCTCCATGATCTCCTTCCAGTTGTTAAATTTCTATTGAAGGAACCAAGATCTGATACCGATTGCTGGAAATATGGGGGGGGAATCGATGTTTGTACAATGATAGTAGGAAACAAAAGGAACATAAATGCACACAATTTTTAAGGTGGAAACCCCCTTCGAGACAAAAACCACATGAACACTTTTTTGATAATTATTTAATCTTCAACTCTAATTGAAAAGAAATCTCCAACCTCCTAGAATCTATAAAAGCATTCTTCTCCAACTCCCACAAGATGGACGCTTCAATGCTTGAGATTCTTTAATAGTCAACTGAACAGATTCCCCAACACCCAATTAGCTATAATTCACCCTAGCACTACGCTACCACCCCAAATTTTTCATAGAATTGAATGTATTGGTGACTTCATGCACCAGCCTAGTGCCATCTTACCACCCTATAGAAGAATAAAATAAGAATGGACTCCCATAGCAGGGAAAATGATCCACTTTACAATGATATAGAATTATGTAGAATAAGAAGACACACTAGACCATAACCCCAACTATGACACAACCACCTAATGATGATCCTAGGCCTCCCGACACTACCTCTTGAACTCTTGGCAGATAAACACCTGTACAAATTTTACGATGATGTTTTTACAATGACTTTGTATAATGATACTTTTACAATTATTGTATGCGGTGTTGCCCACTTGAAAACTTCATATGGTGAACTTCTTGCTTATATTATCCACCTTGATTGTTGCACTTGTCATGCTACCCTTTCTCACTCTTCAGAAAATTGGATTATGAATTGAATCTTCTCTTTATGAATATATAATACCTAGAAAAAGTCTTCAAGGAAATAACCATGACATGATAATGGAAAAACTTACTTCATCCTACAGAGCATATGTCAGTGCTAAACAAAAACAACAAATTAGAATACAAAGAATCTAATTCAATTAAGAGATGAACATGCATATACAGAAGATACTTACCTCAGGCTTACCTATGCTACATCATTTTTCTGCACCTTTCTATTTCCTACCCTAGAAATTCTGGTCCTTTGCACCCCTTGACAACACTTGATCTAGTTTTCTTTTGCCTTCTAGGAGCACGATATTGAATTTGATGTGTCTCTGTGATTTTAGATCCCCAATATGTGATCTTCTGTCCTGTAGTATCCCTCTGAGTCTTGTTTCTAATGCCATAGGTCTGAACCTATTTGGATTCTTCAAGGAAATTTTATGCCCAATCTCTCACAATGACCTAATTATGGAAAAGTTCAGTATGGCAAACTTGTAAGATGTGACATGTGTCACTGTTTCCTCCTTCGACTCTAAAATTGATAAACATAAAACTACATTCCATGCCATATCCTCCACATTTTACAGAATTCAAATTCTCTTCTGAGAGAGAGAGAGAGAGAGTTATGACGATTTTCCCAAGGTCACCTCTTTGATATGAAATTCAAGTGCCTGCAAAAACCCTAACTTCCACAGATCATATGTCCAAAAATATAGTGAACCAAGATTTTAAATTTGGTCATGACGTTCATCAGGATTTTGGCTCAAATTGGTTTTTAATTTCATCATATAAGACTTCACACAAATAAAGTTATAGAAAAAATGTCACAATCACTAATTTTGGAGGATCTATGAGGTTTCTTTTTATAGAGTTGGGAGGGGTTGCTATAGAGAATCTTGGAGGGATTTTAGGAGCTTAAAAAATTGTTAATTATTGACTATTCAATGTCCTAAATCAATGAATTTATTCGGGAATGCGTATTCTACCATCACCTCTTGACATTCAAAACATTTAGACTGATACTCTTCTTCTTTCTTCTTCATGCAACGTCAGTAAAATCCCTTCCTCAGTGTCATTATCATCTTTTGGTATCCACAGTGTCCAACATACAGTTTCTAATGATATTCACCAAATATAAACCATTTTAGATCACTTTCATATGGAATATAAAATATATTGATGTAGGTTAACAAATTTTATGAATTTCATCATAACCAATAATATATACATGTTGCAATTTCTCTTGAATTTCTATATAATTATGATACTTCTATATTGAGTCACTAATCTGCTTCATAAAATCTATACGGGAACTGGTAGCAGATATTTCCATAAGGGCATGTGCATGTCTACTCAAAGAATCTATTATTTTATTTTGTTTACCCTTAATTTGTTGTGTATCAAATTCAAATTCACTAATAAAATCCATCCACTTAGCTTGTGTAGAATTAAGACCTGGTTGGTTGAGAAAACATTTTAGGCTAATATGATATGTTACTAAAGTCAATTTGTTTCCCAACAAGTAGTGTCTTCACATATTGAAAGTGTGTATCACAACAACTAACTCTAAATGATACACTGTATCATTATTTTCATGTGGTTTTATTTTTCTAGATTCCACTACTACATTTTCTTGCATCAAGGCTCCACCTAAAACTTCCAAACAAGCATCATTACATACCACAAATTCCTTTTCCAGATTTGTAATTTTTAGAATAGGTGTTACTATTAAGAAGTGTTTTAATTTGTCAAAACTTTCCTAACCCTTGGCTTTCCACTCAAACTTTATTCTTTTCTTTTGTAAGGATGGGATATGGTAGGGAAATTTAGAGAAACCATCAATAAATATTCTTTAATATCCTATAATTCCCACAAATGATCGGAAACATTATACATCCTTAGGTATCAGTCAGTTTAAAATGGACCTAACCTTCTCAAGATCAACAGAGAGTGCCTCCTTTGAAATAACATGGCCCAAATATTGTATTTTATCCTTGTAGAACTCACATTTGCTAATCATGGCATATAATTAATGCTCTCTTAAGGTTTGTACCACTAGACTAAAATTTTCCTTATTCTCTTCTTCATTTTTGGAATACACCAAATGTCATTTATAAATGGTAGCACAAATTTGTTAAGGTAATTACGAAGAACACTATTCATTAATCACATAAATGTTGTTGGTGCATCAGTAAGGTAGAACAGTAACAATCAAAATTTGTATTGACCATATCTGGTTTGAAAAGATTTTTTATGAATGTCTTCATCCTTTATTGTCAACGATGATATCCAATCCTCAAATTAATTTTTGAGATAATGGTTGCCTCTCTTGCCTCATCAAACAAATCGTCAATACAGGGAAACGATATTTTTTTTAATGGACAATCCATTTAATTTTCTATAATCTATGCACATTCTGAATGTTCCATCCTTGTTCTCCATAAATAACATAGGAGCCTCACATGGCGAGACGTGGGGTCTAATATAGCATTTATCGAGTAGTTCTTATAATTGCATCTTCGATTATAGTAATTCTGGAGTACTCATTCAACAAGATGGTCTAGACAATAGGGTTTCTCTTGGAAATAGATCGATGGAGAAATATATGCCTCTGTGGGGAGGTAAACCTAAAATATCTTTTGGAAAAATATCCTTAAAATCCTTAATAATTGGAAATTCATCTAGTTCTAGTTTCTTTGTTTGTTGATCATTTGATTGTAAATGCACTGCAAATAACTGACAACCTTTTCTAGCACTATCTTTCAGTTGTAATTTTGAGATCTATTTAACTAAAATTGGTTTTGGTATGCCTTTTATCACTTGTTTTTGTCCCTTCCGATTTACACAACTCACCATTGTCTCTAAATAGTTTATTACTATGCCATTTTTTTCTAGTCGATCCATGCCTATTAAAAATTCATATGACCCTAATGTAAGTACATTTAAATTTACCTGATTGTGGTAGGTGTTTAAATCTATGGGACACTATCTTACCTAGCTAACTACCTTCCATTTTGTGCCAGTAGCTAGCTATACTGGCCATGCAATTTTTAAATTTTTAGTTTTTAGCTTATATTTTCAACAATTTGGGGACTAATATAACTTAAACTATCCCCTAGATCAATTAAGACATAAACTTAATCATTCATAATGGTATTTGGATTATAGTGGATTGGTGCTCTGCTTGCCTATATTCCAGCACTGCAATTATTCTTGGAATGGTTTTGGCAATATCATTCATTGTTGTTGCCTCATGGATAACATGTATGTTTTGAATAGACCTAGGGTTTTGCATTCAATTCCTCAACAAATGAGGTTCCCCAAACCCCCAACACTTCATTGGTTCTCCCCCTTTGATCCCACCTATATTTTTATTTTTTAAATCCATGGGCTTGGACCTATTTTGAGTTTGTGTTCACTGGGTTGAATTCCCTTTGCTGAATTTTTTCCACTAGTGGTCCTTTCCAATAAATTTAAGGTATGCAAGTTTCTACCTTTTTCTCCCCATTTTCGATTTGATTTTGTCCTTACGTTGCCAATATTTCTAGCCTTCTCCTCTTCTCTCAAACCATTGATAAGACATTCTTGCTTTTCTTACTACCTTATCCATTATTTTATGATTTGCAAACTCAATCATTTCTTTGCAAGGGATTGGTAGAAAGAGAAAAAATATTTGCACCTTCGTTTTTTCTTCCCTAATATATGAGACATAATATAGAAAATTTGTGAATTTAGCCATAAACTCTTCCATAGTTAATTGTCCCTATCTTAGATCATGAAAATCCTTTGTTTTATCATCATAATAGAGTTCATTTAGGTATTTAGACTTCAAATATTTCTGGAACTCCACCCTGGAATCTGTCTTTTCATCCAATGTATGCACACTTTTAACCTCCTTCCACTAGAGGGAAGCCTTCCCTTATTGCTGATAAATGTCCAATTGTAAGAGACCTGGTAAAAAATCCATGTAATAAATATAAGTAAGGAAAAATAATAACTAAGGCTATGGCACTACAAGAAAAAAGGTCATTGGTGAGGATCATGCCTCTGACCGACCTTTAAGATTCGTCACCAATGTCACATATGGTGACGGTCTTTAAAAAATCATTGTTGTAAGTGTATATAGTGATGGTCCTTTAAGGTTTGTCACCAATTCCATTTTCAATCACACCTTTGGTGAGGGTTGTTAAAAGCTCGTCACTAACTCTCTCTTTGGTGACAATTTTTATGAGGGTCATTAAAGGACCATCTCTAATTCTCTCTTTGGTGACACTTCTAGTGACGATCTTTTATTGACTTTCACCACTGATTTTTTTGGTTACTTTTCGTGACAGTCAATAAATGTTCATCATCATTGATCATTCCAATGAGTTTTTGATGACACTTCATGCTTGTGACAGACCTTTAAGGTCCATCACCAATGTCGCATATGGTGACGATCTTTAAAAAATCATTGTTGTAAGTGCATATAGTGATGGTTCTTTAAGGTTTGTCACCGAAGCCATTTTCAATGACACTTTTGGTGAGAGTCGTTAATGGCCCATCACTAATTCTCTCATTGGTGACACTTTTGGTGAGGGTCATTAAAGGCCCATCACTAATTCTCTCTTTGGCACTTCTAGTGACGATTTTTTATTGACCCTCACCTATGCTCTTTTTGGTTACTTTTGGTGACGGTCAAAAAATGTTTGTCATCATTGATCATTCCAATGAGTTTTTGATGACGCTATGTACCTGTTACTATATTTTTTGTCAAAATAAAATGATTTAAGACAATTGTTGTGGAGTCTTTTTCATTATGTGTCCAAGGTCATAGTGGTTATAATACTCAATCAATTTGTTAAGAAGTAATTAGTGTCTATCATTTCCCTCAAGTCATAAGAATATAATCTTCGTATGAGTCAACACATGATTCATATCTATTAGGTTTATTATCTAGGAATTTGTTTTAAATAAAGTTCCACTAGTGTGTGTAGGAACTATATTATTTAATACATAATCAAGCTATATCAATTCTATTAATGAGAGAGACCTATCACTCATCAAAATTCATGGCACACTTTAAGATGCTTTGGAATAGTACACTAACATTCCTTGGCACCTCGCATGTCTTAGAACATCTTCGTACTTCGAACATCTTTGTTCCTAGAACATCTTTGTACCTAGAACATCTTGCCATGAGTAGGATTCCCAAGCACATGTTGGCATGCCATAGCATAGCATAGCACTCCCCTATCATGTGTTGGCATTCCCTGTAGTCCCTAGGATGCCCTTGAACTCCTTGGCATAATATTGCATTGACAAACATTAGCACTTGTTACACATTGGCACTTGGCATGTATAGGAACATATTATTAGTGTGCCTAGCATGCCGCTTTTGAAAAAGTTAAAGTCTCGACTTATTAACCCTCTTATGTGTTCATTTCCTTGCATTTTAGTTTGGTTATTAATTTTTTTGCCTTGAAACTCCTTGACACATATTGGCACACTCTAGCACCCTGCACATCCTAGCATGTCTTAGCACTTGGCATGCTTTGGCACTATTTGGCACATATCAGCACACCCCAGAACTACCTAACACACTCTAGCACCTCTTGACATTCCCTGATATTCCCTACCATGCCTTACTCATGCTTAGCATACCTTGTCACTCCCTCCTTGGCATCACAGCTAGAAGTGATTGGCACTCGCCAACACACCCTCATATTCATTCACTTCCATGCATTTTGACCTAGTGATCCCTTGTGTTGTCCTAGTACTGCCTAACACTCCTCAGCATGCACTATCACTCTCTAGCACACCTTACCACTCATAAGTGAAGAATGAAACTTGTAACCAATGTTACAAGACTCATAATAGAAAATAAATCGGTGATGAAAAAGAGCTAAGAGTTTTAATCGGATTGGGGAAAATTTAGGAAAAAAAATCAGTGAATTCAATAAATAAAAATATACACATATATTGAACTAAAAAAAAACATTTTTCATTTATATTCATTAAACCCATGTCAAAAAAATTAATAATATCAATATATGTAAAAAGTATCAAGAATGAATAAGCATCTCATATATGTTATGAGTCAAGAAATGATCCAAAGTACTGAGTGATCACTCCTAACTAGTGAATACATAGAGCTAGAAGCAACTGTTTCTAAAAGTTTACAAACAACTACATAATAATTAGAAAAAAATTAGTAACTAAGAGTCTAAGACACTTACGAGTGATAACTAGAAGTGATTCCTCCCACTCCTTCGCTTGCTTGAGTCTCAAATTTCTTCAAGTCATGTACGCTTAAAAGAGGAGCCTCCTCTAATTGGACCCAATCTATTACATTTGTAGTTTGCAAATCTATCTCTTCAAGGTATATTAGTGAATGATCCAAACCTATCATTATCATGAGACATTGAAATGTGAATTTAAGTTTTAATTTGAGCTTTAAAGTTTAAATTGGAAATTGAAAATTAGATTATGAAACCTTCACATTCAAGCTTTCAGCTAATATTTGCTTGTTGCGAAGTCGTAGATTGTAATGTAAAAATACAAGGTCATTTAAGCACTTTAGTGTCAATTGGTTGTGCTTCTTAGAATGTATTCTCTCAAACATGCTCCAGTTGCAATCACAAGCTGAAGCATTGCATGCTTGGTTTAAGATTTGAATGACGAATCTCTTCAAATCTGGTGTATCACTACAAAAGTTTTGCCACCAAAGACCTAGCAAGTGGAAAGGGTTTGTGAGTAGATTTACTAAATACTAAATAGTAAAAGCTTAAACATAAAACTAAATTTAATAAAACATTCAACATACAAAATAAAATTTAAACAAATTTAATGAATTGATGAATCCTTCAAGCCTCAAAGGATACCTGGCAAAATCTTAGACCTTTCTCCTATAACACTGGTATAGGCAAATAGTTTAGCTACTACTCTATAATCCTATAGTTGGGAAAATACACAACTTTGAAATTCTAGATCAAAGAAGCACCTTTCCATGCATGTCATAAGTCCTCTGTGAACCTCCCCATCCTCATTAAATTTTCTCTTATAATAAAAATATTGTGAGTTCAAGAAGTACCTAGCAGCATGTAAGGGGGAATGAAATTTCCTATCACAGCGTGCATCAATAATGTCCCGAAGAGGCATATAATTTTCCTCCTCATCCCTGTATCTTTTTTTTATGGCCTCCTTTGCGATATCCGTCGCCTCATAAACGTAACCCATAGTGGGTTTGTCACAATGAACCATCCTAAATGTTCAAGCTTTCAAATTTAAATAAATATGAAACATTGAAAATAAAAAGAAGCTTGAAATGAAATTTTAAAAAATGAAAAAGTTAGAAGACTTGAAGTACCTAAGAACTCTAACAAGGGACTTCATCATAGTTATAATCTCTTTAGCATCCTTCCAGAAACCATCATTAAACACAAGTGAAACAACTTCAATGCCTTCAAGGGACTTGCAATGTTTAGATGTCATCCACTCAGGTCCCAAGAACATACTCTTCATATTTATCTTTTTCTCAACCACAAATTACAAAGATATGAAATTTGTTGCAAATCTAGTCACTACAGGTCAAACAATTTCTTTACTTTCAATGTATTTTAATGGTGTTTAGGACAATAGTGTGGGTGTATAGGTATTTGGTTATGGATTTTTCCTTCTCCACAACCTCATGTATCCAATTAAGCTTACCAATGTCCTCAAGCATTAAATCTATGCAATGGTAAACACAATAGGTCCAAAAAAAAGTGGGGTGCCTAGTTTCAAAAAGTCTACCAACAACCATATAATTAGCTGCATTGTAAGTGAAAATTGGTACAACATATTATTCTCCCACTTCTTGAATGACTTACTCCGTAATTTCACAAATAACTTGTGCAATCTTAACCTTATCTGAGGCATCCACTAATTTGAGAAAAGTTGTACCTACTAGATAAAATACAAGAAGATTTATTAAAGTTCTATTCCTTTGATTTGTCCATCCATCACTCATGATGGTGCACCTTGTTTCTACCCATGATGAACGACTTAGATATCACAAGCATGACATATTCAACACTTTCTAATAGCAAATTTCTCCTAAGGCTCTCTAATGAAGGGCCTTTGAACCCTAGACCTACAACAACAACTGCATCAATCATAACTTGGCAATAAGGACTTATGGCACAATGGAAAGGTATGTCAGAATAGTATGAAAAGTTAGTAATGGCGTTCCTAATTTCTTGAGTATGGATATCGTTTTTCAACCAGTGGTATCTAATGTAGTTTGGGAACTTGTTTTTGTGCAGGGAGGGAAAAAGGTGTTTATGTCTCCACCTCCAATGTTGAATGCAGGTGGATTCATTTGGCCTTGAGTTTGACTTTGACTTGGAGGCATGTGTGGGAAACTTGGGAACTCCATTGAGGATTAAATAGAGGGAGATGACAATGGGGTAGTGGAAGAAAATTTGTCAACTCGAGGAGTTCCTATATTTTTTTCTTTCTTTGCATTATGCTGACTCAACATATCAATGGCCAAGGTTGCTTCGTGTTTGACATTTTCGTCAATGTTTTTGAGAGACCTATATAATGGCTGGGTACTTGTGCAAGGTGGTACTTGAATCTATAAATGCCTCTACTACATTTTGCTTTGCAAAATTTACAAAGGAGATTGGGGTTTCCAAGAATCTTGTCATAATAAGCCCACGCAAAGTCCTTCTCCCTTAGAATTGTTGTTGTTTTGGACTTGTGTTTAAATTGTGTCTTCTGTTTAGATTTGGAGTTGTGCCTTCTATTTAATTTGGCTCCTGTAAAAGACAATAAAAAATTAATATTAAACATGCCATATATAACATCACAAAAAGGAGGGTTGGTTTTAAAGGATATGAGGTTTTGTTAGGGATCAAAGAGGAGTATTTCCAACAACACAAGCACATTTCGACCTAATATATCATTATGAACTTGAAACACAATTAGGTATATATGAGGAAATTCTACCTAAAGGAAATATTATCAACATATATTGCATTGTAATATTGAATTTTCAAGTTCGTTTAGCATAAGACAACTAAACCAATACATCAATAATAGATTCTAGAAGAACAAAAACACCCAAAGTTGTGAATGCATTGTTAAAGCCTTTGGAGTCGGCAAGACATCAACCAAGGAGGGAATTCTTGATGACTTGGCTAGTGGTTGGTATGAAACCATTTCTTAGTGCATTTTTAAAATCTGTTTAAGCCCCATTTATAGGGTTGAAAATTCATAACCAAAGGAATATGCCAAACATTCGATTGTTGAATAGTGAAACTTGAAGCTTGCCATTGAAAATGACTCTGAAACTTTAATATAGTAATATACCTATTATTTAATCCATGTGCCAACGTACCTAGATTACTGAATAGTGAAGCAGCTAATCCTGAAGGTAACACATGATGAAGGTGACACTCCTCAAAACTCATGGCACAACTTAACAT